>APFE031561381.1:46458-79961 GCA_000404065.3 Pinus taeda | reverse complement strand
TACAGGGTTCAGGGTGGCGGTCATGAAGGAATGGAGCATGAATGTATTGCAGTGGGTGAGACACAGGTGAATTGTTTGAATGAATTCTCTTGAACATATCGGTGACACTGACGATGGATTGGTAGCGTTAACCCCAAATATGGATGGTGTGATGGACCAATGGTGATGACCAGTGAACGGAACAACCCAACCCGGCATGGATGTAGAAGGAAAGTGTCATGTTCAAGAGCAACTTTCTACCAATAAAGCTTCTTCAAGTTTTCTTCCCAATTTTACCCAATCATTGTTGACCAGTACCTCTTTATTTTTTTCAAGCTTGAGGAGGATAACATATGCTTGTTCTATAATCCACCCTTCGGATGAACCTGTCGCTATATTTTAGCGAGCCTAGCGACAGTGAAACTCGTTCTCGTCCGTTTGGATGATTTTGTCACTATTCGGTTTTAACAATTTTAACGACAAAGATAAATCAGTATCTTTCAATTTTAGAGATTCTGACAAAAATGGAAAGGAGACTCCAATGATTCTTTTTCTTCATATAATCTATTAAGTCCGAAGAAGCGTCAAACAATACAAAAGGGATGAATTTTTTATAGTTTTAACGAGCCGAACAAGACAAGCGCTCGATCTTTTTTTGTAATAATCCCTCAGGTCCAAAAAGATTAAAATCTAGAGGAGGGATAGCACTTCCGATGACTTTAACAAGCCGGAGAGGCCAATCGCTCGGCAATCTTTTCATATTTTACAAGTCAGGTGAAAATAGCTTAAAGAAGACTCATTTTCGAGGAACGAGTGATGGTTTAGGGTAGCAGCTGATTCCAGGTAAGATTTGGAATTTTCCAATCACGGCAGTGTCACAAGGATGGCTAATAGAATCACTTTTCGTGGATGTTCCTCGAAGTGGTAAACAATCATATGGGGGTGAATGATCGGTTAAAAACAGAGTGGAGGTGATGGCGAGAACATGACCAAGGTTCAAAAGCTGGCGATAAGGAATTCACAATGGTTATTTACCGGTTCATGTTTTAATGAGCTTAAACGCTAGGGGAAACATTTGCTCATGACTTATGTTTATTTTTTAACGAGCTTGAACTATGCGCTAAAACTGCTCGTGGAGGGTTTATTTTTTAATGAGCTTGAACCCTGTGGTAACATTTCTCGCCAGTCGTATGACAAGAATGTCTCATTCGAGATGCTATTTTGAAGTGGCTTACATCTCTCAAGCTTTGCCATGGATCTTTTCTTTATGCAAGTTAGGCAACGACTAGCCTTACGGGTTTAAAGGGTTAGAGGTCCTACAAATTTAAAAAAATAAATAGTTTTTCTTCGCTTGCATGTGGAAAGGTTTACATGCCCCCAGGTATAGGGAAAAATTCCTAGGTTACCATGAAAGTTCCATCTGTGTAGCAGACAGAAAGATCCCTTGGCGATGTCTACCGAGATAGACAAAGGGGAGTGGCATAGAGATACTCCACTCATATAACTTTAACGAAGGTATCTTATTCCAGCCTGATCCCATTTTCCTGTAAGGATGGGTTTGTCAGACTAGTCATATATCTCTCGTGGAAATCTACTCTATACCCAAGGTTTTCCTGCCGAAATAGACCAGGGTGCATGCCCCCTAAGTTTCAGTCACATCCTCCTGGATCACTCGCGCTCATCAGGTGGACGGACTGGAGATCGATGAGACATTCCTTGCGTGAAAATACCATTTAGAGATGGCATTTGACTATTTACGATGTGTGAACTGGGGAATGACATTTGGTCCACGAGCTTGGCCATTCTTCCTTCGTGTGGAAAACACATTACTTTAAAGAGTGAGGAGATGATGGCTCCCATGCAATAAATATAGTCACGTCCAAGGAGTATATTATAATCTAATTGTCCTTGAATTACCATAAAATTCATGTGAATAGTTTTCCTTCTCAAACTAATGGGCACATTTGGAAGGATCCTTAAATGTCGATTGGTTCCTTTGTCGAAGCTTGTCAGATTTCTCATTTCAGGAAAAAGCGATGGCGAACCAAGCGCTTTCCAAGAAGTTGAGGAAAGGATACTCATAGAATCCCCTTCATCGATCATGGTACCAACCATAACCATTCTGTAAGCTTGTACAATGATTCTGAATGGTACACTAGCTGGTAAACGGGGTTTGCCTAGTAGATTCCAGTCGAAGGAAACGACTAGGTTTCTTGGTGGTGGGACCGAATAGACGGCTAGATATGACTTTGATGAACTTCCTTCCTACGATAAATGAACGGGAGGACTGCCCCCAAGTTCACCAGAGCTTGTGTTGACGAAGAGAATTTGAACGGTGTCATTCTCTTTCTCTTCAGTGACGGTATCACTCGAAGATGAGTACTCTGAAGGCAAGACCGGGTCAACTTCCATCTTGACCTTTTGACTTTCGTCTTGTATGGATTCAGAGGGTTCATTTTCAGTGATAGACGCTTCGGCCGACCACAATGATGGGCCAGCCGGATTTTCAACCGGTGGAGGACTTGGCAAGAGTTTTTTATATCCAGGAGGAAGTCGTAGCGATGAAACCGGACGATCATCCAAAACTCTTTTAGCCTCGTCAAGGAAGGGACAACAGTGGATGGAATGATTGCCTTCATACAACTTACAAGGAAATTTGGGATTCCTTTTCTGTCCATGTGCTTCACTTTCACTGGTTGATGGTGAGCATTCAACATGATCGTCAGAGGTTGACGCCACCGGATTGTGCAAACGAGGAGACCAGTTCCTTAAGATCTGAGGGATGCAGGGAAAATCTCGGTGATAGTGGTCTCCATTGCAAATGACACAAGGAGATTTAGGTTTCAACAGTGCGGTGTGATGATTTTCACTAGATGATGCTTGGTTGCTCCCTTTCAATTTTGGTTCCTTTTTCTTCTTTTCCTTTTTCTCTTTCTGCTTATTCTTCTTCCCAGTTACTTTATTTTTAGCTTTATCGGCTTTATCAAGCAAAGAGGAAGGAGGAGAGGGAGAATCAGATGAAGTAGAAGGTTGGGAGGCAACTCTAGTGTCATCTAGTTGCTGATTCAACTGTTCAGGAATTACGGGATTCTGAACGATAGAGGTAGAGAAGAGCTAGACAGGTAAACCAATTGTCAATCCTGGAAGTGACAAAGTGGCCATATGGGGTGCACCAACATCTCCCTAAGAGGAGAAGGGACTACGATTTCCTCCAAGGGGAAATCCTTGGTTGGTAGAATCCATTTTCTCAACCTAAAGACCAATGGGGGGAATTTGTGATGTTATTCCGATTAAAAATAAAATTTTAGATGCTTTGAGACAACTTGCTTTTTCAATTTTAAAGAGTTGAGAAAAAACAAAAGATGACTCTAGTCGCCTTCGATTTTTATTGAGCCTGAAGTGACAAGTACTCAGAGTACCTTTTCCTTTAAGGAGTCTGAAAAGGAGCAAAATGGACTTCTCTGGAGATCTAGGCAGAGAGGATTACCAAACCAATCGCAAAACTGCATAATACTTTTTACGGTACAGCAGTCAATCTTCCTGAATGTTGTGTTCAGTCCATTGCGATCGATAGGGTAGCAGAAACGGCTTCCTAAGGATAAAGGGTGCAACCTATTGTGGTCTTGCAATATATACTCGACGGTACGTGGGAGCACAAGTCCGTACTAGCACTTGCCATCTCAGAGTGGAGGAATCACCCAACCAACACTAAAAACAACAGTTACCAGGTTTTACGATGTCGGAATACGTCTCTAGCCTAGACCTCTAGATGTTGTGCGTTAAGTTCCAAAGCGTTGTTAGATTCATTGAATTTATTTTAAGTTGATATTGCTTAACAATTTGCTTTTCAGGTTCACCGCGTGATGTGTATATAATTCCTAAAATGCAGTCTAAGATGATAAACAAACGCTTAATCTTCTTTCGGCAATGAAAATCCTAGCTACTAAGGAAAGAAAGTCAAGA
Source organism: Pinus taeda (assembly GCA_000404065.3). Lineage (NCBI taxonomy): Eukaryota > Viridiplantae > Streptophyta > Pinopsida > Pinales > Pinaceae > Pinus > Pinus taeda. The sequence continues at coordinate 76,019 of APFE031561381.1, read as the reverse complement.
ATCTTTTCTTCACAGAGCACAGAGCACACGCTAAATGCACAGTCCTAAATCAAACCAAGCTGTCAAAATGCAAATGCACATGCATGTATTTGTTTTCAGCCTTCTTAATGTATGAATGATGTTAATAAATCTATGTGAAAATCTGAATTACTTTTAAAGAAACAGTACTCAACAAAATTCTTTTTCAAAATGAAGTGAAAGCAAGAGAGACACTTTGCGATTTTGAAATGAAAATTGCTTTTCGACACTTTAAAAAATACTAATTCAAATCCTATGCAATAGTAACTGTATAATCAACTATCAAGAACAATGGGATTGTTTTTCAAAACTAAAAACGACAGCTACGACACTTTCAGATCTAGAGACGACAGTTCGACTATGCTACTTTTTTGCAAAAGAGAACTGAAAATGATGCACAATACATTAAAAAAACTTACAGTTCTTTGCACTAAGGAGGCGGAATAATGCAAGAGAGGGGGGTTTTCACAGAAGTACACTGACTACAGACAACAAAAACTCATGAATAGGACTGAAAATAGTGAGAAAAAACCATACTCTGAGGATAAAGTTAACCCTCCCTCACCATCGCACCTGTTACACAGTGAAACCAGTATGCAACACACCTACTGCACTCGAGAAGTTTGATGCATACAGACTACCTTGAAGGTAGGGTGCGATGGTACTAGTACGAGACTTCAAATAGGTTTTCACTCACAGTTTGCAATTCAGTTCAGGTATCTAGGCCGAGTAAGTAATGCTCAGCGTACGTAAAACACAGGGGTGATCTAAAGAGGTTACTAGAGCCACCACTTAGGGCAATTAGATTGCTTGCAGATCTATTGTTTAATTCATAAACAAAAACCAGAGATAGACTGAAGCAACATTGATCTACTTTGCATTTGTATAACAAATGCAGTTTGAAGGCTAGCTGGCTTGACTTCAGGCTTCGTCTGTAAGTTTATAAAAGAAACAAGGATAGATAGGCTAACAAACAATCTAGTTTCTCCCCAGTGGAGTCGCCATTTTGTTACCGGGAATAGTGTCCACTCGGATGCTGCTATTCCCACTAAGATGGGTGGTTATCCTAGAAACAAACAAGTAAAGTCTACTATTGTTTTCTTTTATGAAAATAGACAAGAGGAGAACCAAGAAGACCAACCTTAGTCTTGTGCTCGATTTCCTCTCCTTCTTGATAGAGCTTCGTCGTTTCTTCTTCATCTGCCCAGCTTCAAAAGGAACCTATCGAATCACAGCAACATACTACTATCAAAGAAACAAGGATCTATGTTCATAAATAACACAGGACCAGATGTGTGTTAACCATATAAATGCATATATAAACAAGTACACAAGAATATATAAGAAAACAAGAATAGCTTTATTAAGATGAAAAGTAGCAAGAGAATTACAACGATATGTTCTGACCCAGCATCATCCTCTAGCTAAGAAGCCCTTCTTCACCTCAAGAAAAGCTTAGATCACCCAACACTATGAATGTACACCAGAAAACCAACAACACTTCTCTCTAAGATACAAAATTCCAGCCTCTGGATCTCTCTAATGAGGGATCCATATATAGATGATTACAGAGAGGTGAGTCATCTTTTGGGATCTTGATTAGTGTCTTCTCTCTGATAGTTCCTGCTTCCACTTGGAGAATGAGGATCTCTTACTCATCCCTGGTCGAAAATGGAGTGGCAAGTGTTAGAGGGGAAGCTTTTGGAAGATTCCATGATCTTCCACCTCGCATTTTGTCTCTTCCATTTGTCCATTCCTGACCATCCCACCCTATAGAGGAGCCATTCAGTATGCATCGCACCTTGTAAACTGGGAAGGTGATATGCATCACACCCTCTGCACTGGGTTTTCAGTATGGTCTAGTTTTGACCTTTTATGAGCAGTTTTTAGTGGAGAACTTCTGGGAGATGATGTAATCAGCTGACCTTGTTCCTTTAGGAAGTGAAGCAACACTTTTAGGGACTTAGGAGCCCTCAATTTATGGACATTTATGATTGGGGTTGAAGGGCCCAAAAATGTCTATAACACTCTCTTGTTCACTAATCTCATGAATTGGTCATGCATCTTATCAGCAATGAATGTAGCATAGTCAAATTTGGCTGCAGGAGGTTGGCCAGGGGTGAAAATAAACATGTAGGCAAAGGTCATTCATCTACGTACTCATTAGTGGTAAAACCCAGAATGTAAGAAAACATGGTGACAATATCCCTACCCAGACTAGTAAAGGCGCATGACATGTAAGGAGGGGGGTCTTTTGATCTATATTTTTCTTCCATCAAAGTCTAACTGACTTGGTTAATTTCGGAACTGGACAACCTTAAAGATTTTTCAAGTAAATCAGCAATGGAAAGGGGAGTGAGGTCTTGGCCAGGCTTTAATTGCAACATTTCATTTATAGACTCAGCTGTAATGGTGAAAAGGAATTTCTGGTCAGGAGACATTATAGCTCTCATATTGGGGTCGTATTTTGCATGGCATTGGTGGACAATATCTGGGAAAATATGGATAATGGGGAATTGATATTTAGGTAGGTTTGACTCCAAAAGACCTATTTTATCAACATTATTCAGATAATTGTCTCGATACTTGCAGTGTAGCTTCAAGGGGGTTTCATCAAAAGTAAGGTCCTTGATTTGAAAATATTTATTGGCCAAGGGAAGGTGGTCCAAATCCCTGTGGGGAGTAGTGATTGGCGTGACATTTAGGGTGACAGGAGCTTCCATCCTTGGATTTTGTGTATTCAAGGAAGAAAGTTGGGGTTTTCAAGGATTTTTCATAAAAGGGTGCTTGGAGAAGCCTTGGAGCTAAGAAAACAACTTAATTGTACTGAATTACTTGAGTTTAGAGTAATTTGGTGGATGTTTCAGTACAAAAACAAGGTTTCTAAGAAGGAAATGTGGTGAATACCTGGTTATGGTTGACTGAAGGGACAAATGGCTATGGTGAATGCTTTGTTGGGTGTGCAAAGTAGTCTGTAGTGGCCTAGAGTTTAACGACTAATGGTGGTTGGTGGTTGGGAGTATGTTGATGGTCTAGACATACTCTATGCATGCATGGAAGGTAGAAGTTTCTTTTCTCGGTAAAAAGGGAAAACAATGAGTATTTTTATAAGAAGAGATTCAGCGTAAATCATAGTATTTTTGTTTTATGCACAAAGTCAATGAGTTTTGGCGGGTGAATGGGAAAACGACAGTTGGCATCAACTATCTGATGGGACACTTTGTCGTTTAGTGGAGGCGGTAAGCAGGATCGATCGCACTTCTTTTGGGAAGTTGGTGGTTTTGGAAGAGGGTCATGCGATGCCACAAATTGAATGACACGTAGCATCGGCGAAAAGTCAAAATAGCTTGTATCGGGTGGTTAATGTTCGAAAAAAAGGCCTGTGCGATATGAGTGAGAGTCGTTGGATGAGGGAAGGTAGATCGAACGATAGTCAACAACGGAAAGTATTAGGGAGTTAATGGAGGGGGCCCGATGGCATAATCAACATAATTAAATGACTTTAATTATATCGGGGATGATTGTATTGGCAGAGAGGCTATTAATTAATCCAAGTGACTAATTAATCCCTTTTTAATATGTCTGGGGTTTTGTCTCTTAATTAATTGTGGTTCAATTAATTAATCCAACTTAATTAACTTTATTATGGTTTATTTTTCAAACCATCAGGACAAGATATTTATTTATTTTGGGATTTTTATTAATAATACGAGAAAGGGTAATTTGTTTTGGGAGTTAAATAAATAATAAGAATTAAAAGTTAATATGACCATGGGAAAATAAAATGCGTCGAGTAAATGTTTCCGAAAATGAATTCGTCATCCAACATTATGACTTAGGCTAAGATGTGTTTGGGGGGTTTTTTATAAAGAACCATTTATTTTTCCCAAGTAAAAGAGAGATTTTACCCTAGGAAAAGGATTTGAAGGGAATGAATGAGTTATGGAGGGGGTGAATTTTGATGAAGGGGTTTTATCACTTAGGCCTTACAAGTTATTGGGCTGAGGGTCTGGTCCCTTTAGAAGTCAGAGAAATGCTCTAAGACCCTTTAACTTTCAGGTTGTTGGTGCCTTTAGTACTTATGGGAAATTAGTAAAATTTAGGGAAAAAATGAGTGAGGAGGTTAATTAGTTTGACTTTTGTCTATGATGTAAATGTCTTCATTGTCATCCATATATTTAAGTGCTTTGGATGATGAAAGTATATAAATTGATATCTAGATAATCATTCATCATACATAATTGTGCAACCATTCATCTACTTACCCTACCTACTTATCCTACCATTTTTTCCTCTTTTATTAGGGTGCACTTAAACTGGAAAACCCTTATCAAAACATTTTCTTTTCTTTTACAATGGAAATCTATCTAAGCCTATCCTTATTACATCCAAGGGCTCAGATTAAATTGTTGAGCTCCTTTTATTCACTCTACCTATCTACTTATCTACCAAGATTGAACAATTTGGTCAAATTTTATTCTCTATCTCTAAGCATGAATTTCAAAACATGTACTAACCAAGATTAAACTATTTGGTTACCATGGATTGTGGCATAAGTAACAAGTTGCACAAAATCATTTATACAAAAAGTGAAATAGTAGTGGCATTTTGACTGGCACACTTTCATGGTCTTTTTATTTTTCTTCGGGTTCATTTTTTATTTTTTTCTAACCTTTTCATTCTTTTTGTCCTTTTATTCTTTTTCTGGGACATACCCTCTTTACATTTTTTAATTTTTGATTTTGAATATGGAAAAAATTTGCAACAAGCAAAGGTATGTACATATTTCAGAGCTAAACCAAGTCAATTATGATATATGACACCTATTAGTATAGGAACATAACAGTGGCTCCACTTGGGGATGGCTTTTCCTAGTGGAAGGTCAAGAACTGTAGATCAATGGCCTTCAAAAGACTTTGATTGTGCTCTAAAAATATCCATTTCCCTGCTGCTTTATTTGTATGTATAACAGTAATACTTCTGAAGCTTAGGGACTTCTCTTTGGACTTCAACTTCAAAAATTTTTACCATCGAATCAACAATGAACTGTAGAAGGATATAATATATACAGTCTAAAAAACCTAGTAAGATTAGAAACTAGGATCAATGTAGTGCTTTAACATTCGACCATTGACTGATCCTCCTTCAATCTCTGCACCATCTAATTGTTTAATAAAATATGAATTATTTCCTCTGGAGGCATATATTATGTATGGACCTTTCCACATGAAGTCAAAATTCCCATGTTTCCCTTTGTCCTCTCTTCTCAAATCCCACTTTAACACTTTTTCTCCCAGATAGAAGTCTTCTACTTTGGTCCTTTTGTCAAAAATCTTCTTAAGTTTTTCTTGTGGTAATTGGGCTATGTTGTATACTTCCTCTCTAGTTTGCTATAAATGGATAGTCTAGTTAACTCTCCTCTGTATATAATTTGGTTCCACTTGGGATTCTTGAAGTAATTTCATGATTGGAACTCCTAAAGATGAGGGGGAAACTACCTCCATTCCATACACTAGCTCATAGGGACTAACTCCAATAGATTTCTTAATTGTAAGCCTATCTGCCCACAAAGCATTGGTTGAGTTCTTGTTCCAAGTTTTCTTATTGTATTCCAATAGTTTTTTGATAATATTCATTAGACTTTTATTGGAGGATTCTGCAAATCCATTCCCTTGAGGATAGTAAGTTGTGGAATGATCAAGTGTTATATGATACTTGTGACAGAAATCAATCATTTTCTTTGACTTGAAGGCTGCAGCATTATCTGTGATGATTTTGTTAGGACAACCATACCTAGACAAAATATTAGCCTCTAGAAAACCTATTATTACAGTATCAGTGGCTTGTCTAGAGGGAATAGCTTCTATCCATTTGGTAAAGTAATCCATTGCAGTGAGTATCCATTTATGCTGAGCAGAAGAGGGTGGATGAATTTCTCCAATGAAGTCAAGACCCCATTGTTGAAAAGGTTTTTTTTTTGTGGAAATAGGTTTCAAAGGCAAGGGTAAAAGTTTTCTTTTCCCTTCGAAGATCTGGCATTTATGGCAGGAAGTTACAAATTTTTTAACATCTGCAAATAAGGTTGACTAGTAAAATCCAGTTCTTAGAATTTTGTCAGCAGTTAACTTCTATTAGAGATGTCCACCACAATCCCTTGCATGAAATTCTTGGAGTACTTTGTCAGATTCTTCTTTTAATAAACAGTTCAACAAAATACCTTCATGATTTTTCCAAAACAAAGTATTATCCATAATGCAAAATTTCAAATCTTTCATTTTCAAAAACCTACTCTTAGTTTTGGATAACCCTGGAGGAGCCTGTAGGTTTTGTAGAACATATATAATATCAGAATACCAGGGAGAATCTAGAAAGGGTTGGCTAATTTGTGGAGTCGCCATCTTCTATTTGTTATCCAGTCCTGCAATAAGATTTATGTCTAGGGCTTGGCAATTTGTTTCTGCCATAATTTTGGCCAACCCCTGACCTTTAATTAACTTGGTAGGTCTTATATCTAAATCATATTCTAAAATAGTAGCTATCCATTTTCCCCTCAACTTCATCCCGTGTCAGGATGTCTTTGACTACAACGTTGGGAACATAAGCTATTACATGAGAATAAAAAATATACACTCTGAAATCCCTAATAGCTTTTACCAAAGAAAAAGCTTGTTTCTCCATTATTTTAAACTTTAATGAGGCATCTCTAAGAGCTTTACTGAAAGAGGCTATTGGGTTTTCAAATCCTTGATCATCCTTTTGTAGTAAGACTATAACTATGGTGTGTTCTGATGCAAAGGAAAAGATAATGAAGTCTCTATCAATTTTTGGGCTTGTAAGGATTGGTGTTCGAGTTAAGGCTAATTTTATTTCTTTGAATGTTTTTTTAGCCTCTACTATCCACTTAATAGCCGAATCTTTTTTCAACATGTTATTCAATAATCTCATTAGTTCAGCTAAGTTAGAGATGAATCTTCTTAAAAAAAATATTTTCCCTAAAAATGCCTGAAGTTCTTTAATGTTTCTTGAGTGAGGTATTTGCAAGATAGTTTCAATCCTGGTTGGGTCAATTCAGATTCCATCTTTAGAGATAATGTGGCCTAACAATTTTCCTTACTCCAACCCAAATAAAGATTTCTTTGGGTTCAGAGAAATGCCATATTTCCTGCATTTAAGAAAGACTTGCCTAAGATGATCCAAGTGTTGTTGATTTGACTTAGAAAACACTGTTATGTCATCAAGATATATAACCAGGAAATCATGGATTTCCTTTGCAAAGGCAATATCCACTTCCCTTTGAAAGGTGGCTCCTGCATTTTTCAATCCAAAGGGCATTTTGACATACATGAAGGTGCCCCATGGTGTTGTGAATGTATTTTTTTCTTGGTCATCAGGATGGACTAAAATTTGGTTGTAACCCGAGAATCCATCTAAAAGTGAAATCCTTGTGGAACCTACTACCCTTCGCAGTATATGATCCATTTTAGGTAAGGGATAGTTGTCTTTGAGTGAGACTTTGTTCACATTTCTAAGGTCAACACACAGTCTAATCTCTCCTGTTTTCTTTCTTATAGGGACAAGATTAGATACCCAATCTGAAAACCTAATGGGGGCAATGATTCCTACTTCATACATTCATTTGATCTCTTTTTCAATGAAAGGTAATAAAACATGATTAATTCTTCTTAGCTTTTGCCTAAAAGGTTTCTGATCTTCTTTCAAAGGGATAGTGTGTTGTATAATACTGGTATCATATGATTTTAAGTCTTGGTAACTCTAGGAAAAACATCCTAGAATTCTTTCATTAGCTCAATATATTTCAGCTTTTCATCAAGGGGTAATGATTTAGACAATTTTATCAGCTTAGGATTCTCTTGAGTTCCTATGTTGCATTCTTCAATGTCTGTTTTCAAGGGCTCCATCTTAGGATTTTTAGGAATATCATTGGGGTCAAATAAGTCCTCTAAAGGAGTTCATCCTTTGGGTAATTGGTTGTCTTTGAGATTTATGACTTCAGTTTTATCATGAATTATTTCATCAATATCCGTTTGCTTTAAGTCCCGAATATCTGTTTTCATGAATTTTGTAGGGTGAAGCATGTTAATTGAGTTTTCTTGCAATTTGTTAATGTCTAACTCATTAGTGTGATCAAAATATGAAACTATGTCTACATCTATATTAATGTTAGCAAATTCTTCATCTAATGTCAAAAAGTGATTAATCTTCTTATCATTTTCAAAAACTTGCCAATTCTTAAGATTATCAGGTATAGTTGGCTTGTGCCTAACCTTAGCAGTATACTGGTGATTAGGTTGAAAAGGTAATTTGCAGGTGCTGGCAAACATAGCTAGGCTATGAGCTTGCATGTTATGTTTTCTAGGAATGGTTGCAAGCTTGGTTTCTAAAAAAGTGTTAAGGATTTCTACAACTGTACCTCTGTAAAGTCCTAATCTAGGGTCTCTGGTTATGTAAACTCCATTAATCTGTTTAACTATCAATTTAAAATCAAACATGATTGATACCCTTATAGCTCCTAATCCTTGTTTGTGCACTTGAAATTTAACCTATAGGCATGACCATCTTCATGATCATTTTCTAAGTTATAGATCCATACCCATGCCCCTACACCTAGTTTATTTACTGAAACATCAAACTCTAAATGCCATAAAATTTCATGTTCATAGTTTTCAACTGGGGTAGTGGAATCTTTTTTAGCTAAGGCATATAGATTTTCTTTGTCATCTGATATCTCTTGAATTTGGAAAATTGAATTTTCTTTTATAATTTCTTTTGGTTCTGCTGCTATATCATTTGGAGTATCTTCTGGATTAGCCTTTGCATTATAGAGAATGAAGGAATCCATATCAGAATGCACTGAGTAAATAGGAAAGTTTTGAGGTCTCTCCTAACTACTCACTACATACTTCATTAAATTTTCTCTATATAGCTTCTTTGGCTGTCCAAAAACAGATATGGTGGTGTATGACATGTCTAATTGTAGAAACCCTTGAAGTTTGGCCCCTCAGGATCTGGACAACAACATGCTATACTTGGGTGGGATATCTGCTACAACAATGTCCATGAGTATAGTTTTGGTAGGATATTGAACCAAAGAGACACACAAATCCTTTATAAGTCCTAAACACCTCACTTGACTCAAATCAAAGGAAAATAAATCCCTATAGGGTCTAGTGATGTCTAAGTTAAGTTTATCCATAACAAATTTGGGCATGAGATTGTGTGAAGCACCAGAGCCGAACATGGCATTATGCAAAATTTTGTCATGGATATTGAGACTGACATAGAAGGGTGGTATCCCTCCTTCCATTGGTTTCCCATTTAATTCAGGGCCAAAAATCAACTCAGGTTGGTCATCAAAGAGATTTACAGAGTCTTCATTTTCAGTGATTTTTTATGATTTGTTTATTTGAGACCTGTAAGTATTATGTTTTACCAGTTCTATCAAAGGAACTAAAGTTTTAAGCTTGGCCACCTCTGCTCCAAGATTAAAGGGCATGACTACTTTGTTTGTTTGAACTTTTGGATTTCTGACGGCAGGGTTTTTATCTTTTTCAGGGCTTGAAGCATTTTTTGCTGCTTTCTCTAACACGATATTTGGAGGCTATTCCACCGTTTCCTTGGAGGGAAGAGAAGTGGAAGGCTATTCATTATTGGGCTAACTATTAGATACATCTTCTATGGTGGGGCTGGAGGGATTTTGATTTTTTTTAGAAAGGATCTGAAGTATTTTTGTCATTGGAGCTGTTTTACCCTTCTTAGGTTGATTAGGGCCTGTTTTCTGGTTTGGTTTCAAGGTATCAGTACTTTTTCTTCTTCTTAAATTACACTGCATATGTACCTCAAAATAGCAGAATCATATCCTTGTCTCAAATCAAATGACTCTCCTGTTTGGGTTTGGAATTGTTGTAGCACATGGGACTCTTGGTAATCCTGAGTTAGGAAGACATCTTCCTCATCATCTAGACCCATTAAATTTATCTGAGTGTCTTGTTCAAGGTCTTCTGAGTGGGAGGCCTCTACATAGTTTTCTTGGAAAGGTGGTCTGATGTTCTGGTCAGGAATATTCTTTCTAGCATTTTGGTTCTGATTTTTTCTAAAATTAGGATTTCTCCCTGAATTGGCCTATTGGCCATCCCAAGGAGATTTTCTTTCAATTATTCAACTCTGTCCAACAATATATCAATACCTTTAACTATAGCATCCATCTTTTGTTCAAAGGGTGTATTCTCTTCTTTTGCAGGTATTCTTCTCTCGTTCCTAGCTTTGGCTCTTTTGTAAAGTAGGTTAGCCTCAACACTTATTGCTACACTCTACATTTCTTCCAAAGTGGGGGGGTTCCTTTCTCTTAACTGGAAAGCCATATCTGAATCAAATCCATCAGGAAATTTGATCAGGGCTAAACCAGGTGGGGGTCTAAGGTCGATTGGAATGGCACTATAAACACTATTGAACCTAGTGCAATAATCTTGAACGGTTTCATGAGGTCCCGTCTTAAGGTTCTCCTATTCAGATCAAATCTACAGGGGGGTCCTTCCTATCTCCCACCTATTCAAGAATTGTTGGTAGAGAATTCTTAAGCTATCTATACTTTTGGGGGCTAAATATCTAAATCAAGTTCTAACTTCCCCAGTTAGACTCTGAACAAAAATTCTCATTTGAATGTCATCTGTGTCAATTTCATATATCTCAAAATAATCGGTCATTTTCTTAGTGTGCTGCTAAGTTGTGTAGGTTCCAATGTCATCAAAAGTAGTAATTTTACTATGATAGTCCTGAGGCATGGCACCTAGGGGAGCAAGCATCACAAGGGGAGCATATCTATTGGTCATGATTCTAGGTTGGGTAGTAGTATGGATGGGAGTTGGCGTAACAGGATATGTTTGGGTTGTGGAGGAAGAACTGGAGGTGGTGATGGGATGTTGGGTGATGATTGGTGGGAGAGGAAGTCAAGGGATGAAGGGAGGGGTGGAATGGATTTCAGAAGAAAAAGGAAATAGTGATGAACTAGTAGAAAGAGAAGTAGTTTCAGAAAGTTCAGGTGTCCTATCTGTGGTAAGAGATGACTGAGTGGAATTCTGCAGATATCGATCAATTGACAAATTGGCTCGTTGGGTTTCAAGTTCTCTGAGGAATTATGGATCTTGGACTAGGTCCAATAGTTCACTGTCAGATGTCGTTCTAAATAGAGAATGTTCAAAATGTTCATCAAAAGGAAGATCTTCCAGGAAAAAACACTCGACATGACATGAATGTGATCTGAAAAAAGGTCTGGGGTTCAATGAACTTTCTTGTCTTCTAATGATTCTCGGAATTAGGTTGGGATTTTCAAATAGAGGGGGAGGATTTGGATCAGGGTTAGCCCTGGTGTAATGAGTTCTTCCTAAAGCCAGATTTCATGTTTTTCAATGCTATTCTTTTATGGATTTTTCAAAATAACTTCTAATAATCCTTTAAGATGCTTTAAATTAATCTTTTTAGGTTTCTTAAAGGTTTGTTTCAACTGAGGATTAGTTTCTTCCCCAGTATGGTCACCACTATGTTATCACTCAGACTTTCCTTAGAAGTTATTGAAAGAAGGAAAGGATCCAAGGTAACTACAAACCAACTTTTAGACTCAGGTGCTAGCCCACCTAAGTCCAGATAGGGCTCTCTCTTTATGATTTAGCTATGTTTGAAAAGATTTTAGGCTAGTATTAATGTTCAATGAGGTTGTTTTTTTAAGAGTGGTGAAGTTTTGAAACAAATGGGAAAACTAGGCTTTTAGGCCATTGGACTATGGATTCAATCAGGGATAATTCATTCGATTAAGTCAAATTTCTGAGGTATAAGTTCAACAGGCAGGATAGCAGAATAAAAACAAACTCTGGGGCTTGAATGGATGATAGTTCTTCTCAAAACTAGAGGGCAATATAGAATCCTCAAGTTAGGATTAGAAAGAGGAAAGGAAGATAGGTGAACTAGTAGAGGGAAATTAAGAATCCTATAAATGGGACTCATTAGAGAAAAACTACAGGGATATAGGAGCAGTTAAGAATTCCTTTATCGAGATAGTTTAGAAGAAAACATGGAAATGGTAAGTTGTTGGTAACAGAGAGCAATAAAGCTAATTCTAATATACTTTGACTATTTTACCATTTAGATTTAAGATGCATGAAACATTGAAACGTATAGAAAGCACATAAAATCACAAGGATAGAATACTTATTTGTAATTATACTGCACATGAATCTGATGAAATGTCCTCAATTTTCATTCCCTTTCCAGCAAAAATCCAAATTTGAGTACAAAAGATTTCTCAGTTTGATAGCATAGATTTACAGAGATGTTATAGAATCCACCCACAATACTTTGAATGGAGAAGTATTTATACAAAAATTACATCAAAATATCTCATAACCACATGAGATTTATTATAGGGAATACAAAATATATTTTACAAAAAGATAGAGACAAATGTAACACTGATTGCTGACGCCCCTTTATTTATGAATGAGCTGGAGGTTGAAACTCAGATTTGCCTCTTGCTATTGCTTTAGTAATTGTGTGATGGATATTTGCTTACTTTTCCCTACTGATACTCTTTACCTGTTCCTAATACTCTTTACCTGCTTACCAACTTTTTGTTTTTACAGAAATGGGTAGTGGATATATTAGAAACTTGGCCTTAATGCCAAAGAGTAGATTACAAAAGGTGAGTCTAAATCCAGAAATGTTGAATAGCCTTGAAAGACTGTGACAATTATGTTTAGCTTACATCTCTTCTTAGCTTCCACTATGCAGTCAATTTCAGAGATTTTCCCAAGCTTTTGGATACAAACAAACTTATTTAATAGAAGGCAATAAAACAGGAGAAATTTCTAAATTAAGGAATTGGTTCCCATATTTCCTGTCCGCCTCTAAGAAGGCCACCAGCCGTAAGAAGGGTTGCTTTATTAGCTTCAGTGTACATAGCAAAATTGGGCTGAATGGTAAACAGGTGTTTCACTTCATGTTCAATATAGAAAATATTTTCCAGACCATCATACAACACTTTTCCTGTAGGTAGTGCTTTCACTGTGGAAGAGTTGGCTTGATTTCTGTCTTGTTTGTGCAGTTTCTCAATGTAGTCATCATGAGTCATCAGCTTGTCATTTATGACCAGTGGGCTTGGAAGTCCTTTACCCTTAGAATGTCATATTTTAATATAAAATCATCTATTTCCTCTTGAATACTTTGACATATTTTTTCCAAGTTAATCATTAAGTTTGTTTTAATAACAAATTTCTTAATTTCAAGGATAGTAGCAGTTCGATCCTTGATATCCCATTGTTCCATCTGGCGCTTACTTTTGCTATTCAAGAAGTTGATCAATTGGGTTACCTCTTCAAGTTTCTCTCCCAGTTCTTCCTTGGTCTTCTGTATAGCCTCTGTAGCTAGTTTAACTAACTCAGTTTGTTAAAAAATGATCTAGATAGAAGACCAAATATCATTGATGGAGTCAACAATATTGGTCCATAAAATCCTTCTAATATCTCTTAGAGGTGTTAGAGACTAGATTGACCTCAGGCTAAAGGGAGGCAATCCTAGGATAACCACAAACCAAGCTTAACCTGGTAGCTAGCCCTACCAGGTCGGGAGAGGGCTCTCTCCTTGTCAATCTCAGTTGAGATGACTGAAATGAATATGGATTTTAGGCTAGGTATAGTAGCTCTAGGTTTTTTGGTTGATTTCGATGAGTTGGTTGCTAGATAAAATGGAGCAGGCAGCTTTGGGTCTGGGAAATCAAGTCAGAATTGTAGGGTGTTCTGTAGGGCGAGGTAGGTAGGTGATTTAGCACTTAGAATTGAGTGAGATGGTAGGTCTAAGACTGGTGAGGGGCTAAGGAGGGCATGCACAAGTCATGAAACCTCTTCAAACAACTTAAAACATCAAAAACTAAATGTATTCCCAAGGTAGAGCACGATTATCAATGTATTCTACCTATCTATCTTGATTCATTTAGTTAAGAAGAATGAAATAGATTTTTACACATATAACACATGAGAAAAACTAATGACAAAAGGAGAAACGATGCCAAGACACATTACCACAAGAATCCCACAAAAATATCTGCAAACCCTGATTTATTTCCTTGCCAAATTGCTGTAGTGATGTAGAATGAAGCTCAAGCATCCAAAAGAGTCTAGCCTTTTCAAATGACTAAGAAAATACATAATATAGGCATCAAACCACCTGTGCTAGCCATCAGGGGTCGAGTCCATGAGAAGAGAAGTGTTTTCAACCATATCTAAACTAAGAACATGAATATAGGCAGTGGAACAACTTGCCTCTAAAACCAAGGAAACTGATTCATTTACCCCCAAACCACCTCATAATGATGTATCTATCGTCAAAAGTCATTTTAAAATTACATTTACATAAAATAGCATCATTTACATTCATAGATTCATCTAAAATAAGAGTAAAAGTCAACTTGTATAAAAACTAGGTGAAATTTTGACTTTTGAGCAAAACTGGCAAAATTCATCCTATGTGCAATGCCACTGATCCTATGCATAGTGCCTTTTCAAACCCCGTTTTGGGGGCTTTTCCCTTAACCCAATTGAGCCCAAGATGTCTTGTTGGAAAATTCTATCTGTCTAGTTTTTGGAACATCTTGAATTTCTAAATTTGGAGGTTATTTGCCCCCTCAAAAGTGGAATCTCCCAAGACTGCTTCCTATGTGTCCAAAAAGTGGCAGAGAGGTCATGTTTTGATGGTTTTCTGACCTTTAGGTGACCAATATTTGCTCCAAATTTGATGAAACTTTTCGGGTTTGCTTATTTTTTCATGTTGAATCCAAATATGCAAGCCATTCTTCCAATAAGTCCCCTGATCAAAAGTGCATCGCCAGTGGTGTTGCGCACCTATTGAAATTTCTTGTGTTGCAAAATTTAAAATTTGAAAATTACAGAATTTTACCAAAATTTTCCCTAAATTGGCACAAGGCACCCTCATGCACTATTTTGATGAGCTAATGAGGCATCAACTAGGATTTCCAACTTTTTTTGCTCCTTTTTGCTTCTTAAAGCCTTCCTTAATCTTGCCTTAAGCTTTCTCATCCTTATATTGCATATTTTGTTCCAGGTCATATAGTGATAGGCCATGTGGAAAAGCATATTCTTTTCTTTATTAGCCTTCTCAAGCAGCTTCTCAAGGTGTATGTTAACCCTTTGTAGCCAAGTTTCCCAATCATTCTAAATCTCTTGCTCAATGGATCTCATCTTGACCTTTGTCTTCTTTGCCTCTTACCGCTTCTCCATGATCATTTACAACTCCACAAGGACTTTCTTGTCAGTTAATTGCTTGTTTTCTTTCTCAAGATAATTGATAATCCACTTTGCCCTTTCTAAATTGACTGACAAGGTTTGAATGTCAGCCTCTTGCTTCATGATGATCATGTCTTTAGTTATCTTTGTACTTTGTGTCTCCACATCAATGACGTCAATTCCTTAGGTCTCCTCATGATCAACTAGGTCAAAGTCCCTCTCTTGCCCATCACTAGGATCCTTCTCCTACATTTTTCCGTTGGATTTACCTTTTCCCTTACTGTGCTGCCCAACATGTACCCATTTGCTGAAGAAGAAGGCAAAGCCCCTTCCACTCCTTGTGGAGATAGCATTTTCCTATGGTCTGAAGATGAAGGAGAGACCCCTTCCACACCTTATGGAGATAATACTTGCCTAGTAGATGCAAAAAGCCCCCTAGTGCCTCTCTGATATGTCACAAAAACTAGCACTCCAACAATTTCAGTTTCTTAGGCTCGTTCATGCGCTGAAGTTCCACCTTCCTCTTGATGCACTGATGAAAATACTTGAGGGCCTTTGAACACCTCATGAGAAATGAAAGTCTCCCATGGTATATTCAGTAGATTTAGTTGATGCAAGACAATGATTTTGATCACAAAGAAGTGGTAGATATTGTTTAACTGTTGGGGATATGAATTTTTCTTGACATAGAGTGCCATCTTCTCAATATTCTGGAACATGAAGTAAGGAATATCCATCATCCTCACTCTAGTAAAATGCATCAACAATCTAACGTGATAGGCATACAACCGTGAAAACCTACCTTCACAAGTAAAGTATTTAATGATGATCTTCATGAGTGGAGCAAACCTGTCCTCCAAGAATCTGAAGGGAAACAGTCTCTTCAATTTGCCATGGTATTTAGCCTTGATGTAAGGCTCATAGTACTCCCTATCAATGTATTTTCCTTTATTCCATTTTTCACCTACATTTGGAATCCCTGTAGCCTCTGAAATAATAGTAGGTGACAAAGTGAAGGTAACTCCAGCAAGGTTTACCTCATTATTGTCGAGGTGTGTCACAAATAACCTTGCTAATTCATGATGGAATTTGACCCTCTCCACCATTTCATAGAAACCAAAACATGACTAATGTTTGAAACATGAGATGGCAAACGGAAAAGCAAGAAATTCCCTCAAACTAATGGGTTCCTCCCTGATTTTCTTTCCCCCTTTGTGAGGCTTCTTCTGCTACAAATTTCTTTCCCTAGAACTATCACTAAGGGTATCTTCCTCCATTTCATAATCACTATCCTTCTCCACTGGTTTTAATGACTGTGAATACTAGTGGTGGAATGAAGGAAAAGGGTGAATGAAAATGAGTATGAAGAGATTTGAAAAGGAAAATAGGTGAGGTGAATAAGGATATGAAAGGGGTTTAGGGAGTGAAGGATTTTGTATGTAAGGTCTAGGGTTCTAGGAATAGTGTATAATTTTGGGAGATTATGTGTGGGAATAGGGTGTATGTAGGATAGCATTTATATGGGGGGTAAGGTTTCAATATGTAGTGTATGGGATTTTAGGAACCAATAATAGAGATGGGTGAGTAAACCTAGATGAACAGTGAGTAAATGAACCTTAACAGTAATGGTGAATAGTGCACACTAGGGTTTTGATTTTTATGAGCAAAATACCAACAAGACTTTGTGCAAGAACACTTTTCAGCAAGGAGGATCAATGCACTTACTTGTAAGAGGATGAACTTGAAGATTCGAGGTAGTTTGAAGAAATTTGGAGTGATCTGGAGTTGTTTGACAGGTGCATAGCGCCCTCACACAGGTGCATAATGCCCTTTCTATGCACAATGCCTGTGCAATTTAACACTATGCAAATCTCCCAGGTGCGCAGCACACTTTCTATGCGCATCACCAGATGCCAGGTGCGTAGTGCTTTCAAATTTCTCCAAAAAATGTTGTGACTCCCTCTCCTCGCTGAACAATAGCTCAAAATCACGTTTTGGCTCTTCCTTAGCAATTTAAACTTTCAAAAATGAGATGGCACAAGATGTGAATGACCTTTATATAGCTTTTTAACTTTTGATTTTTCATTTTTCCAAACCAACTTTGTAATGTCTATTTGTTGTCTTGAAATACTCTGTTTTTCTGATATTTGACTTTTTGGCTTTATGACAGGTGGTGTTATCACTTAAGAAAAATTTCTAAATTCTGAACATTAGTTTGGTTCCAAAGGATTGATGTTAGTCTTGGTCTAGTCTTTCCATGGTTTGTTTTAGAGTCTAAGATCTAGAAGAGAGTCTTGTTGGTATTGTCAAGTAGGGTCAACACTCTGTTTTTTCCTATCACTGGTCCCACATCACATAAATTTCCATGTGTCAAACTTTTGTGAAGGTTTTCATGCACTACGAAACTGTCTAGGAGTTTTCGTAGTGCAAAACCCAATCTAGGATTTTTTGTAGCGCAAAACCCAGAATTTGCACTGGCTGCGCTACAAAATCGGGGATTCATGCAGATTTGTGTCAAATCTCACCCAGTTGTCTAATCTATCAGAATCCATTAGTCTTACTTCATCAACTGTCAGTCCATACACCACAACTATCACATGCAACCACTCATTCTCATCATTAGGTTCGTTAGGTGTCTTGGTACGCTCAAGTTTCAAATTTCGAAAAAGGGTCCAAATGTGTTCAGTTATGATTATGTTTAGGTTCATACATGAGAAGCAAATTAATAGGCATTTAATTAGAATTTTCTGAAGATCAAGCAAGGCAGCTTCCTTTTCCATTTCAAGTGAGGCAGATATCGATATTAAAATAGTGCAAGCTCCTTCAATTGTCATTTTGCAGGAAATCTATGGAGATGTCTACAAAAAATAAGGATCATAGGTCAGGCAGGTGTCTAAGGAAAGAGCCTAAACGTTTAGATGTTCTCCTGAAGAATAGTGAAGCTGAACAAGCTTTCAAACAGGTTGGCTGTTGGAGATTTTGTGAAAAAATTCAAGGAGGCCACATGCAAGTCACCAAAGAATTTGCTCTCAGTTTTACATGATTGAATTCGAAGGTTGGAGTGCTTGAATCACCAATCTCTCTAGAGATCATATCTACAGTCACTGAAATTCCAAGGGGACAAGAGAGGTGGTTCAAAAACTTCAAGTTTGATATGAATCCTTGCAAGGAATTCTTAAAGCCAAAGTTCATTGATTCGGACTTAAATAAGTCAGTGCCCAGGATCTTTGTCAAAGATTCATATGCTAATTTGCTTACCTACATAGAGAGATACTTTACCTGTGAGGGGAGGTATCATAAGGTGTATTCCTATCACTTTAACTTTTGCTTCATTTCATTAGAAAGATATCTCTGGATATGCCTTTCTATCTATTTCATAGCCTAGGCAAAATGTGTGGCAAGGTTCAATTAAAGAAGGAAGCCTATGAGACCTCGTTGTTTCATCATGGTTTAGTCAAATTGAACGTTTTGCAAGAGCTCCAGAAAATAGATAGGGAGTGGTCCATTTTCTTGTTTATGTCTAGCTTCAAGAATGAAACTGGTCTCAGCCCTTAGGCTATGAGGATTTCTTCACCAGCAGCTAGTCACCGGGAAGAAACAAGATCAAGAAGATTCATGAAATTGAAACCCAGAAAGCAGGGGAAGGAGTCCATGAGACCACTAGTAATTCAAGACACACCCCAACAATCACAAAAAAGGAAAGTTCAGATAAAAGAAGGTGTACAAGAACAATCCACAGGTGAAATGGTCCAAAGAAGAGTAACCAGGAGCCAGCTAGCTAGAGAAAAAGGTAAGACAATGATTACTGAGGGGAATCCAACTTCAAAAGGAAGTTTGAATGATTTGCTTCATGCTATTGACATTGAAGAATCTCTTCTGGTCCAAGCAGACTTAATGGAAGCAAGTAAAGGCAAAACCAAAAAAGCCAAAACCTCTAAAAAGCTCAAATTTGATGATCAGGCTTTTGAATTTGTTTTTAAGCCAAGAATACCCGTGACCAGGCATTCAAAGGAGATACAAGAGGCACAACCAGAAACAAGTGAGACATGGGAGGTAGCAAAATTACATGAAGGACCTGCGGTTCCATCCGAAGCATCATCACAATTACACAAAAATGACAGAGGTAAAGCAGTTATCTCTCAACAAGAGGAATGTAGTTTTGAAGAGTTGGAAAGGAAACTGAAGCTGAAAAATCTTGAAATTTCCAAACTGAGAAAAACCTCAAGGAAACATGCAATTAAAGAATCTTATTTAAATAAAATGTAGGCTCTATGGGAAGATAAAACAATTTCAATACTCGAAGTGGTTAGCTGTAATGCTCAATACTTCACCTGGACAGTCCCTGCCATAAAAGAAGCAAGATACATTAGAAAGGTCAACGCAAAGTTGAGAGCTGGAATTTGAATTATGAAGAGGCAAATCTAAGATCTGAAGATACATCTGAACTAGCCTGAAGGACATCCTCAGCTAAGGAAAACTACATAGCAAGTAAGGACAAATCCTAAATTTTGATGTGGACCACCTTTTGAAAAATGGTATCAGTTTATTCAGTTTTGAATAGCTTCATGGCATATGCAACAACCATTTCAAAGGAAAGAGAACTCAAAGAAATAAAATTTTGGCATAAAGCTGTGTTTTTGAAATCACACAGTAGTTTTGTAGCGCGCTATGAAACTGCTATAGGTGATGCCTAATGCACATCATTTTCATAGCGCACTACAAAACTAGTGTAGCTGCATATAATGATTTTGTGGGCCAATTTTGAGAAGAAAAAGGAAATCTTTTTGAAGATGGGCATCTGAAAAAGGATTACTTACAAAGTATAAACATCAAGCAAGGGAATACCAAGGATATAAAATACATTCATGAACTCCAAGCTTTATGTTTTGAAAATGGTCATTATTTCGTAGCTAGAATTGTTCATGATGCTTCAGGCAACATTAAAGAATTTTTTTTTTGTCTTACCATGTGTATGAGTGCAAAGTCTACAACATATGGATAACTAGCTAATCCAATGCATTTCATGTAATTAAAAGGAACAACAGGGATAATAAAAATCGAAGATCCTTTTGGAAACCAAAAGCAGAAAAACAGGAATAGCTTCCTAAAATCCAGGAACAGTCAATAGGTAAGGCATCAAGGGTCATCAAGGAGTTTGAAGTCACTACCACAGCCAAACTAAAGAGGGCCACTTTTTAGAGAACGAGTTTGTACTATAATCAATGCTACTACCAACATAATGAGGAGTTACACTCCTAATTGTTTTAGGTCTCTAGAACTACCACTTAATAGTCAATTATATTAAATAGTTGGTTTTAAGTGTCAATAGGTGTCGAATTAGGAGCAATTCGAATTCCCCTCATGCTGGAGTAAGGAATCCAAATCATGTAATGAACTCTATATATGGGAGGAAATCTAATGTATCAAGGGTTGAAATTGTTTGTAAAGAACTCTCATATTGTGCTTTTGTGTAAGACTCTGTTTTAAGTAATACAGTATTTGGCTTTGCTTCTCAGGAATCAGAAGGAATTAAATTTTCAAAATGTCTTGTGGTTTTCCTCTCTTCATTATTTACAGTGGTATAAATGTGTGATTACTTAGAAATCAGTGATTGTTCTCTAACTTCATACTTTTGTAAACTGTGTTTCCCTTTATGCTTCTGATGTACTCTCCATGTGTTGAATTCTAGATGCCTTGACTTCCATGTAAAGCTAACATTATTGTCATACTGAAATGTTTTTTGACTCCATAAGCCCAATGAATATTTTCTAATTGTGTTTCAACCATTTACAATTCTTCATTTGTTTCATAGAGTTATCCATCTAATTCATTATTAAAATCTTTAATCTACTGAGAGAACCCTCTCAGGTTGAGGAGGCTAAGCCTTAGCCAAAAGTTGGTTTGAAACAGTTACTCAAGGTCTACCTGATCAGCAGCTTGTCAGGGTTAGGTTTTGTGATAACAGGTGGATTGATGTTTGTTTGTTTGTCTTTGTAGTGGCAGGAGTTGGCAATGTGACCAGGAGCAGCTTATGAACACTTATTACATATAGGAACCATAAAATTACATAAAATTGACAAATAGTAAACCAATGCTTTGTTTTCTTCCTCAAGTGTCTGCGGACCATTATTCATCAATGATTTTTGGACATTTGACATGATGAAACCCTAATACCTAATAAGACTGAAACCCTAAAACCTAACACTTATTTAATAAAATGGCATGAAAATAAAAATTAACCTGAACCATTGACTGAATGGCACCTAAGAAAATGTCAACAGATATATATCATGAGGGAGAAAACTAAAATGAACCCTACAATCAGTTGATCCATGACCTAATGGAATGCAACTCATGAGACTAGGACTCCTAATATGAATGAAAAAGAGTGAATTTTGATTACTGATGGTAGTGTGAAAGCAATGACACTAACATTGGCTCCAATGGGGATGGTAGCTCCTTGGAGGTGCCAAGAACCATAGGTCTCTAGAATAAGTAGACTAATGCCTCTTGCATTAAGCAATACGGTCAATATACTTATAAAACTGAAATTGACACTATGAAAATAGACTCAATACTCAAAAACTGACTCAAAAATCAAAGACAAAGACTCAAAGACTCAAAGACTAATACAAATCATTCAACTTTGTAGCCTTCACCTCGGGCCCCAAGCTGAAATGAATTGTAACTTTTGAACACTTGCAAAGAAAGGAAAACGATATATACAATGATCACTTCATGACTTCAGAAATCACCTTAGAAGAAGTAGCGCTTCAGGAGCCTGCCATTGACTGGCCCTCCTGAACAATCTTGTCCATCCAAATATTTGAGCAGGAACGCATTTTGCCTTCTATATGTAGCAATCTTATATGGTCCCTTCCATAAGTTCTCAAACTTGCCATGCTTTTCTTTATCTTCATTCCTAGCATCCCACAATAACACCACATCTTCAAGCTAGAATTTATCTGCTTTAGTTTTCCGATCATAGATCTTTTTGATCTTCTCCTGCAATCTGAAAGTATTTTGGAAGACTTCTTCCCTTGTCTACTGTAAATGGATCATCTGATTGATTCTCTACTGAAAATCATCTTCCTCACTACCAGCTTCCTGTAAAAGTTTCACAACCAGGACTACGAGGGATGTCAGAAAGACTATGTCAATGCCATATACTATTTCAAATGGAGACATACCTAAAGATTTCTTTTGGCTCACTCTGTCTGCCCACAAAGCATTAACTAACTTCTTATGCCATCCTTTCTTGTTTGTTTCCAGTAGCTTCTCAATGATGTTCACCAATGACTTATTAGATGATTCAGCCAGACCATTGCCTTTCGGGTAACATGCTATGGAGTGACCCAAGGTAATCTTATACTTGCTACAAAAATTGATCATCTTCTTGGATTTGAATGTGGCTGCATTATCTGTTATGATTTTACTAGGACAACCAAAATGAGATCAAATATTTGATTCCAAAAATTGAATGATTACCATTCCTGTTGCCTGTATGGTCGGGATTGCTTCAATCCACTCGGTAAAATAATCCGTTGTTGTTAGGATCCACATGTTCTGAGTTGATGATGTTGGATGAATCTCACCGATAAAATCAAGTCCCCACTGCTGAAATGGTGCACTGACTTCAACTGGTTTCAAAGGAAGAGGCAACAACTTTCTTTTCCCTTGAAATACCTGACACTCATGGCATCTCATGATTGTTTTATAGACATCTGAAAAATAAGGTGGGCCAGTAATATCCCGCTCTCAAAATTTTGTTTGTTGTTGTCTTCCAAAACAAGTGACCGCCACAATAACCCTTATGAAAGTCACTCATTACCTACTAGGCTTCATCTTCAATTAAACAGTTCAACAAAACACCACCTGGATCCTTCCAATAAAGGGAATTATTCAAAATGCATAATTTAGTTGCTTTAAGTTTAAGAGTTTTACCTTCATTCTTTGACAATTTCGGAGGTGGATAAAGGTGCTGAAGTACATACACAATATCTGAATACCACGGTGACTAATGGAACATTTCAGACACTTGAATCAGGGAGCTGTCCTCTTCATCTTCGGACATGGCAGCAATAAGATTTATATCTAACGCATGCAAATTTGATTCCGCCATCAACCTCGCCAGGCCCTATCCTTTGATCAGCTTTGTAGGCTTGATCTCCAAATCGTATTCTAACATTGCTGCAATCCATTTTCCCCGTCTTCCTTCCGGATTGGTTTGTACCAGCACATCCTTAATTGCTGCATTGGGAACATATGCTAGGATGTGAGAGTGCAGAATATACACTTGGAAGTCCTTCAAGGATTTGACAAGAGCAAAAGCTTGATTCTCAATTATGTTGTACTTCAAGGCTACATCCCTAATAGTTCTGCTGAAAAATGCAATGGGCTTTTCTATTTGATCTCTCTTTTGCATTAAAACTGTTGCCATGGTATGCTTGGATGCAAATGAGAATAAAATGAAATCTTTTATATAATCAGGACTAATCAAAACCTGAGTTGTAGATAAGGCATACTTTACCAAATTAAATTATTTCATAGCATCCTCCATCCATTTCACCATGCTATCCTTCTTCAACATATTAGTAATTTCTCTCAAATGCTCAGCAATATTAGGTAAAATCTTCGTAATAAATTGATCTTACAATTGGATGCTTGTATCTCCTTCTTGTTCCTGGGAAAATCTATCTGCTGAATTGCTTCTACTCTTGATGGATCAATGTGAATGCTTTCTTTCGAGATAATATGGCCAAGAAACTTCCCTACATCCATAGCAAAGAGACTTTTCTCTGGATTGAGTGATATCCCAAATTTCCTACATTGCTAAAACACAATCCACAAATGGTGAAGGTGTTCATCATTTGAATTTGAAAACACTGTCAAATCATCTAAATATACAACCAAAAATACATCCTTTTCATTGGCAAAAGCGATGTCCATTGCATGCTGAAATGTGGCTCCGACATTTTTCAAACCAAACGACATTTTAGCATAATGGAATGTTCCCCAAGTGGTGGTGAATGCAGTCTTATCACAGTCATCTTCATGCACTAAAATTTGATTATATCCAGAATATCCATCAAGTAGAAACATACGCGATGCTCCAACCACTCTCTGGAGGAAGTGATCCATCTTTGGCAGCGAGTAATTGTCCTTCAATGACACTTTATTTAAATTTCTGAAATCAATGCACAATCTTATCTCCCCAGTCATCTTCCTCACAAGAACAAGATTTGAAATCCAATCAGAAAATATGATTGGGACAATTATACTAGCCTTGTACAATTGGTTTACCTCTTTTTCAATTGAAGGCAACAACTTGGGATTGATCCTTCTCAACTTCTGACATAATGACTTTTGATTTGGCTTGATGGGAATTGTGTGCTGAATTATGTCTTTGTTATACACCTTTAAATCTGAACAATCCCAAGAAAACACATCAGCAAATTCAGACAATAATTTGACATATTTAGACTTTACTTCTAGAGATAATGTCTTTGACAGTTTCACAAACTTGGGCTTCTCGGTTGTTCCAAGATTCACATCCTCAACACCCTTGTCTATTGGTACCAAGCTTGGCTTCCTAGCCACATCATCTTGATTGAATAGTTCCTCTAAAGGAATAAGACCTTTAATAATGACATTGTCCTTCAGCTGCAATATTTCCATCTGATTCACTTCAATTTCCGGTTCATCATCATCACGGTCACAATCTATGGAAGCATCCTTGTAATTGCCTTCATTTTGCAAGATATTATTAATCTTCTTATCATCCCAAAACACCTACCAATACCTTAGATTGTTGGGAACAACTGGGTGATGCTTGACATGGATCTCAAACTTGTTATTGGAATTCATTGGGATCTTCAAATTACTAGCAGCAGTAGCAAGTGAATCTACAATTACATTTTGTGCATGTGGCACACATGTCAAGGTATAATCTGGAAACATATTTAGGATATCTAAAACTACATTATGGTAGGCCCTCATTCATTTATGTTTGGCTTGATATTCACACTTAAGTTGCTTGATTATTAGCTCCAAATCTTCTTAGACTGATATCCTTTTTGTTTTCATCTTTTTGAAAATTTTCAAACCTGCAATCAGCGCTTCATATTCAGCTTCATTGTTAGAATAGTCAAAGGCCAGTTTATACGAAAAATTCTAACAATACTAAGGACTTTATTTGGTTGGAAAACAGGGCTGCGAATCCAAATCCCTCTGCCGGCACCATCCTTACCCACAGCTCCGTCAAAATCCATGGTCCATAGGCCTACTTCTTCCTCTAAGTGTTGAAATTCTGTTTTGTCCTCTTTCTTACCTTGACTGATCTCTTCAATTTGTTTCTGCTCATTACCTTTCTGCTGCTACCGGAATGTGGACTGCTCAAAGGTACTTGCAAGTTTTTGTCTTTCTTGATCAACAATCGCTCTAAAATTTTATGAAATCGTTGGTACATCTTCTACTTCAACTAACTGACTATTAATATTATTCAGGCCACTATCTGAATATAATAAAAATGACTATATATCTATATGCACAACATTAATTGGATGATTAAGTGGTTTCTCCTTGCTTTTGATCATGTACTTCATTTTCTTCTCCCTATATAATTTTCTCAACTGACAAAACATGGGAATGGTAGCATAGGAGAAATCTAGTTGTAAAGTCCCTTTAAGCTTTGCACCCCATGATCTGTGCAAAAACATACCAAACCGTGGTGGAATATCCGCAACAACCACATCCGTGAGAACATTCTTGGCCGGGATTTGATCTAGAGACACCACCAAGTCTTTGATAAGACCAATACATCATATCATACTAGAATCAAAAGAATAGAGGTCATGATGTTTATGAGTAATGTTAAGGCCCAATTTCTCCATAATGGCTTTTGGCATCATATTATGGGAGGCTTCGGAATCAAACATTGCATTATGGAGGACATACTTGTGCAATCTAAGGCTTATAGAGAATGGAGGCACTTCACTATCCTCAGACTGACCTTCTAAAGCTGGGCCAAAGATGAGCTCGGGGTGATCATCTTCTACATTGACCATATCAGATAAAGGATCCATGTTCAAAATTTTGGACACTTGGTTTTTATAATGGTTGTTCTTCATCAATTCAGTCAAAGGAATTGAAACCTTTAATTTAGCAATCTCATTTTCTAAACTAAAAGCTGAAACTTTATCTACCTCTTTGACTGAAGAGTCCTTCTTTTTGACCTTTTCCTTTGCTGCACTTTTTTGATTGGTCTTCTCATTTGCAGATGGTCCTTTGCTGGAAGTTGGGTTAGCAGGCTCATTCCCTTTCTTCTGAGTATTTGAGGAGTCATTCTTGGGTTGCGTCTCCTTTCTCTTTTGAATCGGGCTAACTGGTACATATCTGCTTCTCAATTAATATCGTTTTTGTTGTGTTGTCAATGCATTCATATATCCCCTCTGATAATCATCTGACTCATCCTCTAGAACCCCTTCATTTGCTAGTATGTAATCTTCATCTTTTTGAACATGTGAAACCTTTGAATATTCTTCATCTTCAGTGAGAAAAATGGGCAAGCCATCAGTAGTAACGAAATGATTTGCCTCCACCACTAGATCATCATCATCTTCACTCTCCATTCCATGTACATAATTTTGTTGCAAAGGAGTTTTGACTTGCTGCTGTGATGACTGATCTTGTGCCTTCTGCTCCTTTTGTTTAATCCTGAATTGAGGTTGCTGCTGTCCTCTGAAGTTTAAATTTCTTACTGTGGTTTCAAGCTTTTTTGCAATTGTCAACCAATCAGATATCTTCTTAATTTTTCAGAGTATATGATCTGCCTTAACATCTAAAGAAGATGCTTCTTCCTTTATAGTCACCTTCTTTTCAGTCTTCATCCTTGCACTCTTGGCCAGCAGATTTGCCTCTACACTTACTGTGTTCTTCTGCATATCCTCAAGTGTGGTAGGATCTCTTTCTCTCAACTGATATGCCATATCAACATCGAAGCCATCGGGAAATTTGATCAATGCTAACCCCATTGGTGGCTTAATGTCAGCTAGAATAGCATTATAAATTGTATTAAACATTACATAGTAATCTTGGACACTTTCACCTACATTCCTTTTTATATTTTCATACTCAGAAAGAATTTGGAGTGGATTTTTCTTTACCTCCCATTGGTCCAGGAATTTTCTATCTAGAACCGGCAAAGTATTGATGGACCCCGCTGGTAATGCTCTAAACCACTTTCGAACCTCGCCTCCAAAACTTTGCACAAATAATCACATGGTCACATTCTCTTCATCTACCTCATGGAGATCATAGAAGTCATTCATCATGTCAACACGCTGTTGCACTGTAATACTTGAGTGGCATCGAACTATGGTATCTTACTTTGGTAATCAGCAGGCATAGCATCCAAATTCTGAGGTAGAACGAGAGATGCATATCTGGCAGCCATGATTCGAGGGGGATTTGAAACTGATGTTGAAGTAACTGAGGGATTTGTTACAACAGGAGGAGTTGATGTAGTAGAAGTGATGGGTGTTTGAGGGGTCCTGATAGGCTGTTGAAGGAGTAAAGGTATGAATGGAGGTGTTGGATGATTCTTTGAAATATGAGGAAATGATAATGAGACAAAAGATGTTGAAGCCGAATCAGAGAGTACAGGAATTTGATCAATGGTGATAGATGACTGAGGAGAGTTTTGAAGGTTACGATTACTTATCAATTTGGCCTTTTCAATTTCAAGCTCCTTGGTGAATTCTAGGTCTGCAACTATGTCTAGCAATTCACTATCCAATGTGGTTCTAAATAAGGATAGACCAAAGTATTCATCAAAAGGAAGATATTTAAGGAATAGCCACTCCATACGGCATGAATGAGATCTGAAAACTGATCTAGGACTTGATACACTCTCTTGTCTGAGAATCCTGGGAATGAGATTAGGATTTTGAAATATGAGAGGAGGATTGGGATCGGGATTAGACCTGGTGTATCTTCTTAAAGCCAGTGTGTTTAGAAATTCTCAATATTTTGATATTGTTTTACAACTTTCCACTTTTCAACCTTCTGAATTCTAAACTTATCATCCAAAAGTTCAGAACTTCTCAATTGTACTAGGGTGATTTATCTTTCTTCCCTAGTATGGTTGCCAATATGTTAGAGCCTAGATTGACCTCAGGCTGAAGGGAGGCAATCCTAGGATAACCACAAACCAAGCTTAACTTGGTAGCTAGCCCTACCAGATTGGAAGAGGGCTCTCTCCTTGTCAATCTCAGTTGATATGACTGAAATGAATATGGATTTTAGGCTAGGTATAGTAGCTCTAGGGTTTTTGGTTGATTTTGATGAGTTGGTTGCTGGATCAAATGGAGCAAGCAGATTTGGGTCCAGGAAATCAAGTCAGAATTGCAGGGTATTCTGTGGGGCGAGGTAGGTAGGTTTTTTAGCACTTAGAATTGAGTGAGATAGTAGGTCTAAGACTGGTGAGGAGCTAAGGAGGGCATGTACAGGTCATGAATCCTCTTCAAATAGCTGAAAACATCAAAAACTAAATGTATTCCCAAGGCAGAGCATTGTTATCAATGTATTCTACCTATCTATCTTGATTCATCTAGTTAAGAAGAATGAAATAGATTTTGGCACATATAACACATGAGAAAAACCAATGACAAAAGGAGAAACAATGCCAAGACACATTACCCCAAGAATCCCACAAAAATAGCTGCAAACCCTAGTTTATTTCCTTGCCAAACTATTGCAGTGATGTACAATGAAGCTCAAAGCATCCACAAGAGTCCAACCTTTTCAAATGACTAAGAAAGTACATAATATAGACATCAAACCACCTATGCTAGCCATCAGGGGTCGAATCCATGAGAAGAGGAGTGGTTTCAACCATATCTAAACTAAGAACAAGAATATAGGCACTGGAACAACTTGCCTCTAAAACCAAGGAAACTGATTCATTTACCCCCAAACTACCTCAAAATGATGTATCTACCATCAAGAGTCATTTTACAGTTACATTTACATAACATAACACCATTTACATTCATAGATTCATCCAAAATGATAGTGAAAGTCAACTTTCAGAAAAACTAGGCGAAATTTTGACTTTTGAGCAAAACTGGCAAAATTCATCCTTTGCGTGTTGAAAAGTGTGCAACAAGAAATGCTTGTTGAGATTGCAACAAGATGATGGAGCTTAGTGGAAAGGAGTCGCCTTCACTAAGTGGGCCC
>APFE031561381.1:18175-36652 GCA_000404065.3 Pinus taeda | reverse complement strand
TTTCTCTTTTTTCTTCCAATTGTTGTGGTGTAACCCTTGTAGGTTGAGGAAGGCTAGGAGAAACAACACTTCCATCTTTATAGTTGTGAGGGGTAGACTTCCTTGTTGCCATAATTTTTCTTTCCGCTTTGTAAAAAAACATTTTTTCTCTTTTTTCTTCCAATTGTTGGAGTGTTGCTCTAAAGAAGGTGTTGCTCTTTGTATCCTCATAATGTGCTATCATTTCCTCTGTGTCCTCTTTCTAATGCCACTAGTTTGATCGAAATTGGATTCTCCAAGAAAGCATTATGCACAATCTCCCAATATGACCTGATTATATACCTTTTCAGAAGAGAGAAATTGTATGAAGTGCCATGTGCCATTGTTTTGACCTTCGAATCTGAAAAATATACACATGAAACTACAGCCTGTCCTCTTTCTGTAACTTCTTACGAAATTTCAATCTGATGCTCAGAGAGATAGTTATGACAATTTTCCCTAGGTCACCTGTTTGGAATGAAATTCAGGAGTTTTCAAAAAGGCCAACTTACTCAGATCATATCTCCGCAAATATAGCGCAAAATGCTCTGAAATTCGGACCCAACATTCATAACAATTTCGGCCCAAATGATTTTTTTTAGCGTTTGAAACGTCGCACGAAAAAAGTTATAGCGCAAATGCCACGATGACCTATTTGGAGCAGTGAAACCCTAGAATCCAAAGCTCTGATACCAAATGTTATGAAACCAGCTCACAAAAAGATAGAAAAGATAGATCAACGACTCAGAATTTAGCCTCTTTGAGGGGGCAACCTCCTTTACATTACACAAATGAACAATTCTTGGATGATACGAATGACAAGACATCCTTTCTATATATAGGAGACTAAGGGGTCATAATATAATCAGAGCCGACATAACAACAATAATGTAAGGGCACAATGATAACAATAGTGGGCTTCTATGGGGCACAATAATAACAATATTGGGACTACATGGGTACAACAATATAATAAGGGGTTTGTACTAATAACAGTAAGGGGTTACACTAGTAGTATAGGGGCCTAACAATGGCTCCCTGTGAATGTACTTGTACCTATATTTTCTTGCCTAACAAACATTAAGAAATATTAGAACTTGCTTTTAGAAAATGGGCTTGCTAAGAAAGATGCTTCTAACTAATGATAGGTTGGATCATGAAATTGAAAACAATCCTCTTTAAAATCTTGAAATCCTTCGGAGAAATAATTTTCCATTAATGGTGTGGAATTAGAATGAGAATATTGCAAGGGAAAATAAATCTAATGATATTCAGAAATCTT
Source organism: Pinus taeda (assembly GCA_000404065.3). Taxonomy (NCBI): domain Eukaryota; kingdom Viridiplantae; phylum Streptophyta; class Pinopsida; order Pinales; family Pinaceae; genus Pinus; species Pinus taeda. Next base: position 35,352 of record APFE031561381.1, on the reverse strand, counting down.
GTCAAGATAGTGAGATCGTGACATAATCATCAACGAAGTTTGAATTGCCTCAACTACTTGAAAAGTATCTAAATATTGATATGATAAACCATAAATATCAACTAATGTAGAACAACCATCATTAGGTACACTAGTGGGAAAATGATCAATTAAATTGCAGTTGTCATGATCAGATAGATTAATTAAGGCACAAGACTCTTGATCAGTAAACATCAAAGGTAAATTAGTTTGAATAGATTTCCAAATTATTCAAACAAAATAATCATCTTCCTCATATGTTGAATGTGACAAACCATCTATGTGCAAATTGGATACAACCTAGACTGACATCATAATCATCAAAAATGAATGCCAATATGGCAAACACATGAAACCAGTCGAGATGTAGTGGATGAAAAAGAGGAACATGATTCAACAAATAACACAAGCATTCATTGCTGAAGAGGATATCTGGTGCCATGAAGAAAAAAACTAGTATCAAAATATTCAATGGAAGGATTACGAGTTGATTACTTTCAAAAGAATGTGACATGTATAAATCCTTCGACCAAAGATAATCTTTAGAATGATAAACTTCACAACTTTTCCCATCCATGAAAGATATACATTCCAAACCTGAGTTTGATATAAGATGTTTACATGAGGAATGATCAATTGAAACGAAATTCTCAATATGACCAGAGATAAAATCTTGAAAGCCTGAAAAATTATATCTGAAATACCGCAAAACTTTCAAGGAGGAATTTATATCTGGTGAAACCATGCAAAGGAAAGAATTTTGTGAGAAAATCAAAATCTAATTTAGGTCAAGGATTGCACCAGGTTCGCGAAGACCTGATGTAACCATCAACGAATATGAAGTGCCTCGACTCCCTAACAAGTCTTAGAACTTTCATGGACTATGGAATCACATTTTGAAGATTGGATCATATCATGCATGGTGCATGGACAACTACCACCAATATTTTTAACTAGATCACTACTATCTTGATGGTAGCCATCTACCTTACTAATTTGGTCAAAATTTACCTCTTCAACAAACAAATTATCCAATTCATAACTTTCTTCTAATTTCACATCTAAAGATGGATATATTAGATCAATCTCATGAGAAACAAAAATAGAAGGATTGTCTTCATGCAATACTGGAAATGATAAGGAATGGAATGGATACTTGATCAATTGCTTACCTTCTTCTTCATCATGGATGACCTCATTACCTTGTGTCAATTAAAACTCTAATGCATTAGATGATGAACTTGAAGAGCATGGAGTGTCTTCATCACACATTAGTGAATTACAAAAAGAAGAACATAAGGGATAATGAGGTGAAGAGGTAGTTTCCATAATAACATCTTCTTTAAGCGAAATAGATTCAAGATCTAAATCTTACAAATCAAAATCTTCTCGAGAAAATAGAAGATTAAATGGTGCATTTGAGCATATATCATCACATACAATAATGGAGTCATCATCAAAATGATTGGTTTTTCATGACTTCAAATTGATTAACTTCATTTAATTCACCATTGAGATTCTTAGATTCAAAATCAACCAAGGATGGAAGAACATCATCTTGACACAAAGGATTCTGAAAAATAGAAGAAAGATCAAAATAATCCTCACTTTCATGCTCCTCTACCTACAAAATGTGACTACCTTTATCTTAATCACTTTTCAAGTTTGGAAGAGTTTGATCAAGCAAACCAAGGGGAAAGGGATCACGAGAAAGAAATGACAAAAGATGAAAGGAATCTCAATTAGATTCAAGACTTGAGTTATGAGTGCTAATATCATCTTGAGGAATAGGAGGAATAACCTTTACATGAGGCTTCATGAACCATTCCAAGTTTTCCTCCATTGGATCTGAATGATGGAAAGTGGAAGAAGATTGAGGAGATGGATTAGGAATTTGATTTATAGATTTCCCAACTTTAACATTATTGCAAGGAGGCACCCAAATGGGTCCTAAAAAAGGAGGAGGACAAAGGACAAAAAGAATAGTAGGTTCCTCCTATGAAATTATTGATGTCTCATGATTTAGCAGATTTTAGGAAACAAGAACATCTATGTGTTTATATTCAAACCGATCCAAAGAGATTCAAACCCAATGTTCAAACTTTTTCTTAAAGAAATCCCAATCCATATCTTCTTGAGGAAACTCACAACATAAGTGAAGGAATATGTTAGAAAAATTCTAAACTAATTCATTAGGTTCCATTCTAAGATTATTGATTCCTTTATAAAAATCTCGATAATAATACCTATGAAAAGCTTGATGAAGCTCCTTGAGAAATTGACAAAAAGAATGAATAGAGGCAGATGCTAAGGTATGACACCATCGATCCATATGACCTTAAATAATTAGGGTGAATAGAATAAACATAACATCTTCATCATCGATCTCATGAAATTTACAAAACCCAAGAAAATCATTTATGTGTTTGGATAAAAATGTACAACCCTCACCATCAACCCTGAATTAAGACAAGACATGAACACTTTTCATGGAGATTGAAAGTTTACCAGGAGATAGGTTAGAAAAATACTCTCAGATTATGATTTGGGAAAGATCCATTTAAGATAAGAGATTCAAAATCGACTCAACAGGAAAAACTTATCATTTGGCCCTCTTTCTAGCGCGAAAGTGTTGACAGTGTTGGATACCACCAACATATAGGAGGTCTCCCCGATGTGAAGTCCCAATTAGACCTCACACTGTTTGGAGTAGGAGCTCCATTGGAAGTATCGATTTGACCACCATAACTATAAGGTTCGCCTTGGTTTCAATGAAAAAAATAAGAGATTATATATATAAACCTTGAACAAGGAAGTAAGTTGATTGTGAAACACCGATTGTAATGTGTAAAAAGATACTTTCATGAGGGGGAAGACAAAAGTGAGCCTCTAGAAGGAAGTAATAGTACTATCCTAATATAGACACTCGAGCAAAGAAAGGTTAGTTAGTTATCTAATGAAATAGTTCACATAGACACGATAATCATTAAACCGCATACAACACACCTTCAACAAGATAAGTACCCAAGCCACTGAAATAGTTCAATTTCCTTGGTACATATGAATGAAACATATAAAGAACAATCCTCCGAAATTCATAATACATGCATGAAAATGTGTTGGCTCATCGAGCTTCAATTATAAGGTGAAATATCCAAGTACACAGTTACAATGGTGAGGCACTAGTTCTAGTAGTGGAACTTTAAGTCACTTCTTGTTTCTCCAAAGAATATTTTTCTCTCTTCCAATTAGAGAAGCCAAGACTAGATCCCTAAAGCTTAAGCCTCCAAAACCCCTTTGCCTGAGTTATGTGGTTGCTTTTGTAATAAGGGGAATGACCTTTCATATCCTCACGACTCTTGAATTTCCCTCATGAATCCTAGACTTCTAATGTGTCCTTTGGACTTCTAAACAACTCTTGAACTTCTAATGACTTCTGGACTTCTCCTAAAGACATTTTGTCCATATATGACTAGGTGACTTTTCATATTCCACATATGACTCTTTCAATTACACAAATTACATTTTGTCCTTTTCTTGAGAATACATCATTACATTCTACATGATGATGTGGCATGCCACATGGACACATATTGACCACTATAATGACAATTGTACAAAGTTTTACTTGACAATGATGACATAGACTTCATGATGAGGTGGAAATTTCAAGTTGCATTCTTTGCTGCTTAATCTTGTATTCTTAATGGTAGATCTAATCTATAAGTCATCTTCATGAAAGATCCACTTTATTTCTCATCTTAACCCACCAAAGGGTCTTTGAGAAATATCGAAATCCTTTGAGTCATCATAGAATGTATCATTTCTGTCTCAGTCCATTATCTACTTCATGTCTCTGTGATAGCTTTCTTTAGTGCTTCCTCTATGTAGGTGTTTATTTATGTTTTCTCCTTGCTATGTTCTCTTAAGCATCACCTTTTCATGCTAGGAAGGTTTTGAGAGTTTTAATTAATGAATTAATCCTCCAATATTTATATGTCAATTCGGGCTGATAAACAGGCACTGCACTACACTTCTTGATTCAGTTTGTAGGTCAGAGATTTAATGTTTCCTTTATAATGATCAACTAAGTAATGGAACACAAAAATTCTCATAAACACACAACTTCAAAAAGGAAATCAATCCATCTTGCTAACACAAGAAGAATCAATAATCAAATTCAACTTAAAGACTTGAAATCTCTATAAACTTAATCTATTATGTTCTTGGACTAGAATCTGGACTCAAGTGAAGTCCTAATCCTTTACCAAAGATTCTTCTTTGAAAAACTATGAAAGCAAGTTCCTAATTAAACATACTCCACACATCAACCCAACAGTTTAAAGTTACATTCAAAATCCAAACCCTAATTTATGGCTTTTACAATTTACACTTGAAAGAATTAAAAGATCTAATCTACTTGCAATCGTAATTCAATTTTAATCTAAGCAATCAATTCTTGCTTGTTTGACTAAGTACCATACAAATCTAAATCCTATGCCTGAAATTAAAAGGATACAATAACTTTCAATCTAATATCAAACCCTAGCTTAACAAAATACAACCTATAAACTTGCATTCAACCATCATGAAAGGAAAACCTAACTAAATGAGATGCCAACTCTTCTCATCAAACCAATGAAATCTTGTCTTCAAACTGGTGAACCTATGTCACTCCAAACCTATACTCTGTTCCAAAACAAAAGAAATTTGAGGTAAGAGTAATCTTCTGCTTGATCTAATCAATTAAAGAGAGAAACAATTCTCCAGTAGCTAACTATTCTTCAACTCTATTCGGGAAATCAATTTTTAATGCTTAACACATGCTCTACTTGTTTGCAAGCTATGAATGGAAAATAGAGAGTGGAATTAACTATCTCAACAACTCAATTATCCCAAGGCTTATTATACGATCATTATAAAACCAAGTTCAATTGACAGTTTTGGGATTTTTATGTTAAGTTTCAATGATCTTATGTGATCAATCAGTCAATACTCCACACTGTGAATTCTAATTCTCTTGCTACAGAAACCTTACACACAACATTCATTCAGTGTTCTTTGAGCTCATATAAGTATTTGTAATCAGACTTTTATGGAGGAATTTATATGATCATTGTGTAATTCACTCAGAAAGGCATGCGTACAGGCTTGTGATTTGGGTTATCCCCACGATTGGGTAACACTGCTGTGTAACATAACTTCTGTGGAGATGTCAACTACTCATAGACTCGGCCCACTCACAATGGTGGATTATGCCAACAGAGCTGCGACAGGGTAATAAAACAAGGGATGGAACAATCACGCAAAGGTTATGAAATGCGTTTTAGATTAGAAGAAAAGAACCGAGGCCATCAACATGTTGGATCAAAGACAAAGTGAATAGAGGTCATTACATTCACCATTAATTCTTTTTGAAAATAAAGAGTGCCTATTTCTTGGTAAGTGAAAAGGGAAATCAAAGGAATGCATTTTTATTGAGGTCAACCTGTAGTGAATGCTCAATCCAATCAACTATAAATTCTAATTAATTTATCCATTCACGATATAACCAAATCCAACCTTATGAAAACTAGCTCATTCAAAGACCAAAGCAAGATATGCCAAAATGCAAAAATGTTGTTACTCTATAAACAAAATGGATTCAGATGCTCTGGAAAAAAATTAACACAATCAGTCAAGTGTTGGAAACTAGATTTAAATTCTTTTCAAAACAATTCAAAGAAATGAATTAAAACTTAAAGCAACAAATCAACTACTAGCTATATGATTAAATTGCCCAGTGGTGGTGGGCCCTTGCCACTACTAGGTATGGAACTTATAGTAAGATGAAGAGGATCAGATAACTATATCAACCATCTACAAGATCTGGAAATCACAACTTCTTCTTCAACGTAAAACCAAGGCAAAGATCATTTCCATTAATAAATCTCATTAGAACAATAGTAAAACAAAAGAGTTTAGATTCCTGAGTATGTATGCATGTATCTCCCCCTTCCACATTGTTTTCTATGGGATTTATAATCCAAATTACATATTACAATTAGTAAAAATCAAATCATGGATATGCCAATCTTATTTCCATTCTAATCAAGGCTTAGCAACCAATAGTTTGCTATACAAGATCTAAATGATAAGACATAATCCTGTTTTGGAAGCTGAAAGATGGCTATGCATAAGAAGCATTGATCTTCCCCGTTTAGTTTGATGAGGTCACATTGACCATCTTTCTCATCCTTAAGTTCAAATCTTCAAGTGTAATTTCCTAGAGTGCAATTCTCGATTGCTTCCTTAAGTACAGTTCCTTCTTTGAGTGCAAAATTCTCTCTTGATGCAGAAATCTTGGGTCCCTGTGAGAGAAATCTTCACATCTATAACCCATAATTATTAGTAAACAAACAAGCACACACTCACCTACCTAATATCGATCATCAAAATAGCTAAAACAACACCATTTTTAATGCTTTTAACTTGGTTGGGAATTTGGTATAGTCCAGGCACAAGGAGGTCAAAATGACATGAAAAGAGTTCAACTGTAGCTTAAAACAAGGCAAAAAGTAGTATAAAAAGTGTATGAGTAGAGACAAAAATGGAGTCCAACAGAAGGTACTCCTGCCAATGAAAATCATTCATGACGAGGCAAGATCATTCTTAAAAACATCTATTCTATCATTACCTAGGTCATGGAATGATCTACTCATGGTAGGCCTATGAGAGGGTGAAAATAAATATGCTTTATTAAGAGGGCACAATGAAACTAATTAGTGGCTTAGGAAGGCTCCATTTTTCATTTTTACTACACCAAAAACTATGAAGAGGAGATCTCTTTGGTCCAACCCAGTGGGGAAAGTTGAAGGGACAATATGGAAGGCTTCATGCTTAAAGGTTGTGCCATGCGCTTTAAAGAAAAGAAAAGAGAGGAAAGGTTGAAAGTGCAGTTTGACCAGTCAAGGGTGAGGGGATGCATCATTCAACCTTCCATATTGCACCATGTGCTTAAATTTATAGTCTAAGGAAGGTTAGGATGAGCACATTGGGAAAGAGGGAAGGTGAAGGGTTTAGTGTTCAGGATTGCGCTAAAAGGAAAATGAAACTTCTTGGAGAGAATAGTTTAAATTATCAAAGGAAGAGAGGAGGCTTCCTTTAACCTTGTCTAGTGTTCCATGTGATCAAAGGATGGGTCTAAGGAAGGCTAGGAGACATGAGCACATTGCGAAAGAGGGAATTTGAAAGATTCAACCTTCAGAACTGCACTATGCGCTCAAAGGAAAAGAAGACTTCTAGGAGAGAACAATTTTACTGGTAAAAGACAAGAGGAGGCTTCCTTCAGCCTTCCCTACTGAGCCATGCACTCTAGAGGAAGAGGATAGGCAAGGATTGGGTGCAGAGCACTTTTGGGAATGGGTAAGGGTAAGGCTTTAGCCTTCAGGAGTGTGCCATGCACTCAAAGGAAGAGGAGGCTTGAAAGAAAGTGAAATTTTCTTCAACAAGGGATAATTGTTTATTTTTAATGATATTTTCATCTTAGGATAACTTAGTTTGATCCAACATTGGGTGCTTGAATATTTGGAGTTCTCTTTTCATTGAGGGATGTCATAGGGATGAAGCCACTTTTCCTAGGAGGGTCTTTGCATTCCATGTTTTTCCTCTGACAAAGGGTGGAAGAGGTTCATGTTGTTAGCTAGGAGTTATTTATGTGACATGAAAGGCAGAGATAACCAAAACTCAATGTAGTGAGTCAATATGGGCAAGAAGGGTCAAGTAACTACCCTTGGGAGCTTCATAATGTGCAACAAATTTGGGATGACCTTGAGAGAAACTTAGTGTGCCAATATTTTGGAGTAGTATTGCATCATTGAGTCCCATGGATAGGTTGATATATGCACTTGGTAAGAGGGCTAATGGCTTCACAAAATGAACTGGGTTGAAGGACCAAGAAGGTCTCCAAAATGGTTTAAGTGTGGGATCAACGGAGTGGAAGAGGGAAATGCATCCAAACATGACTCAAACTCGGATCACACACATAAAACCATCAATACAAGCTATAATAATACACAATACTCATGAACAACAATAACAACATGAAATGACAACAAAGAGACACTTATTTCTAAGCGCGATAGTTGAAATGACACATTACGACACTTAGAACACACGTTATGACAATTGTGATGACTGTGACCAAAAGCTACGCTAAGTTGTAGGAATGTGTCTAGTGCATATTCAAATGATATGTAAGACCATCTAATGGATAATAGTGCACTATAACTAACTTTGATGATACGAAAATGTGTGACACATGCAGGAGTGAAAATAGAAAAGCGACACATGCGACATGAGGAAATCATGAAGACGACACTTGAAAAACACGAACGAACTTAAAATTGAAACATGCGAGAGTGAATATAACATGAAAATGGCACTTATTAAAGTAAAATCAAGTCAAAATGACATCCCCGAATGTAAAAGTGACACTTGTGAAAGCGAAAATATGCAAAAGACAACAATTGAGAAAAGTCACTGAAATATGAGTACAAACACAACCAAAGTGAGGGAGACTATCAATAGAAGTGCACAATGACTGTTGTCATGAGTTGAACATCACAGAGGAATTGTATTTATGGAAGGTGCTATGCCTTTTCAAGCTTGAATAAAGGAAGTGTTCTTATGAACTCATTGAAAATTGTGCATGTGAGTGCAAGTGACTTGAAGGCTTAAACCCTTTTCAAAACATCAAACACCCATGGACTAACCATAGAGAAATAGATTGTAATATCCTCAGTAGGCTCCAAAATTCAAGTGTAAGAAAAATTTGGAGGGTATTGATCACAATGGAACCACTTCGTGACACAATGGTAGAACTCCAACTTCTTTGTTTAGGTTTAATTCTCTAAGTGCAAGGTATCAGTGTTTCAGAAAGTATTGATTCATCTTGCAAATTATCTTGGCTTCCCTACTAAATCTGATTAGAGATATAGTCCCCTCCATTCCCTTACTTGGCTAAACACATATCATGGCTTACCAAATCACAATTGTTTCGATATAGGAAAGGGTAATATGCTTGGTGATTTTAAGATATCTAGAGTATGATTTTCATCTCTAGTGTTTCTCCGCTGCAAGTTGGCTTGGATGGTACCCCGACAAAGTCAATACAATAGCAAAAACATTTCTTCACTTCTAGCAAGCCTGGACAGTACCTTGCAAAGTCAATTGTTTCATCTTCCTGTGCAGGAAGCCTTTATATTCTTTTGTCATTTATTTATTTAATTAATAGGATTGTGCTTCGACACTTATTAGTTTCAACGAGCAGAAGAGGAATCTTGACTTATCGAGAGAAGAGGAGGTTTCCCCTTTAGAGAAGTATTCATATAACCTCTGATATTGGTTTTATCGCTTTACATTTTCCCCTTATCCTTTCTCTACTTGAAAGGATTAGTAACAAAAACACTATTTACTTACAATATCGAGTTGAGGAATGAAGATCCAAGAATAGATATGATATTTATAGTTCGATCAAAGGCTTTCCATTCAAGTGGATCATATTTTCCATTCCGACATCATTGACTTTAAAGATATGTAAACCCAAGATAGAGAAGAGGTAACAAATTATCCAAGCATTGGTCGTCATCAAAATTGCTCTTTTTCAAATTTTTCCACATGTGTCGTGATACAAATAGAAGCATATTTCATGCAAAGTCTTATTGAACTAAAAAAAAAACAAAATACATGACAAAACAATGAAAAAAAAACGAGCAAATGGAGGCAGAACATAAAAACAACATTCAAAATATACAATGAAGAAAACAAACAAATGCAGAGACTGGATGGAGAGAATGATGGAGGGTGGATGCAAGAAACAAAAACTAAATATAAATAAGCCTACTCCTAACCTACTCATCTAGAAGGTTAGGGCTAAGTGTAATGATATTTCCATTGAAGCCACCATAATTGGTCCTGACCTATAGACACAAAGATGAGAGTAATTAAAACCGATATATAATAATGTGCAATAGAAAAGGTAAAAGCTTAAATATCTTGCACAAAACATTGAAGGTATTTCTTAAAAGAAGAAATATGTGTCATGTCACCTGACTTTACTCAACCTTCCACCTTACCTTCATGATGAAAACCATAATCAAACAAACCACAATGGCTCCTTGTGAATCTACTTGTACCTATATTGTCTTGCTTAGCAAACATTAGGAAAGATAAGAACTTGATTTTAGAAAATGGGCTTGCTAAGTAATATGCTTTTAACTGATGATAGATTATATCATGAAATTTAAAACATTTCTCTTAGAAATATTGAAATCCTTGGGAGAAGTAATTTTCCGTCAATGGTTTGGAATCAGAATGAGAATCTTGAAAGCTTGTCAAGATAACGACATCCTGACATAACCAACAACGAAGGATGAATTGGCTCAACCACTTTACAAGTATCTAAATAATGATATGATAAAAAATAATTATTAATTAATGTAGAACAATCATAATTTGGTACACTAGTGGGAAAATGATCAATTGAATGAGAGTTGTCATGATCAGATAGAATAATTAAGGCACAATACTCTTGATCAATACACAACAAAGATAAATCAGTTTGAACAACTTTACAAATTCTTTAAGCAAAAGAATCATCTCCCTCATATGTTGAATGTGAAAAACCATCAACTTGTGACTGGCTATAGCCTGAACTGACATCATAATCATTAAAAAGGAATGCCAATATGGAAAATACATGAAACCAGCTGGGATGTAGTGGATGAAAAAGAGGAACTTGATTCAACAAATAACACAAGCATTCATTGACACTGAAGAGGATATCTAGTGCCATGAAAAAAATAATCAGTATCAAAATATTCACAAGAAGGATTAGGAGTTAATTACTTTCAAAATAATGTGACAGGTATGAATCCTTCGTCCAAAGATAGACTTTAGAATTATCAACTTCACAACTTTTCTCATCCATGAAAGGTATACATTCTAAACCTAAGTTTGATATAAGATATTTACATGAGGCATTATCAATTGAAACAAAATGCTCAATCTGACCGGGGATAAAATATTGAAAGCTTGAAAAGTTATATATGAAATACCAAACAACTTTCAAGGAGGAATTTATATCGAGTGAAACCATGTAAAGGAAATAATTTTGTGAGGAAATTCGAATATGATTTAGTTCAGGGATCTTACCAGCTTTGTGAGGACTTGACATAACCATCAATGGAAGTTGAAGTGCCTCGATTCCTAGAAATTTCATGGGCTATGGACTCACTTGAAGATTGGATCAGATCATGAATGGTGTGTGGACATTTACCACCAATAATTTCAACTAAATCACTACTATCCTGATGGTAGACATCTACATAATTGTTTGGTTAGAATTTACATCTTCAGTAAATAGATTACCCACATCTAAAGATGGATAGATTGGATCAATCTCATGAGGAACCTGAATAAAAGGATTTTCTTCATGCAATAATGGAAATGTTAAGGAATGGAATGGATACTTGATTAACTACTTACCTTCTTCTTCATTATGGATGACCTCACTACCTTGTTTCAATTCAAACACCAACTTATTAGATGATGAACTTGAATAACATTGTGTGTCTTCATAGTAAGTTAAGGCATTATAAAAAGTAGAACACAAGGGATAGTGAGGCGAAGAGGAAGTTTCCATAATACCATCTTCTTTAACTGAAATTGATTCAAGATCTAAATCTTTCAAATCAAAATCTTATTGAGAAACCAAAAGATTAAATGGTGCACTTGAGCCTACATCATCACATAAAATAATGGATTCATCATGAAAATGATGGTTTTATGAGACTTCAAGTTGATTACCTTCATTTGATTCACCATCGATATTCTTAGATTCAAAATCTACCAAGGATGGATGAAAATCATCTTGAGATGGAAGATTTTGAGAAACAGAAGAAAGATCAAAACAATCCTCACTTTCCTGCTCCTCTACCTGTGAAATGTGACTACCTTTCTCTTGATCACTTTTCGAGTTTGGAATAAATTGATCAAGCAAACCAAGGGGAAAGGTATCACGCGAAAGAAATGAAGAAAGATATCGGAATATGAATCAGATTCAAGAATAGAGTTATGAGTGCTAATATCATATTGAGGAATATGAGGATTAAACTTTACATGAGGCTTCATGAACTATTCTAAGGTTTCCTCCATTAGATATGAATGATAGAAAGTGGAAGAAGATTGAGGAGATGGATAAATAATTTTATTTCTAGATTTACCAACTTCAAAATTATGGAAAGGAGGCACCCAAATGGGTATCAAAAAAGGAGGAGGACAAAGAACCAAAGGAATAGTAGGTTCCTCCTCTAAAATTATTGATGTCTCATGATTTACAAGATTTGGGGAAAAATGAACATCTGGGGGTTTAGATTCAATTCGATCCAAAGATATTCAAACCAAATGTTCAAACTTTGGCTTAAAGAAATCCCAATCCATATCTTCTTCAGGAAACTGACAACATAAGTGAAGGAATTTGTTATAAAAATCCTCAATTAATTCATTAGATTCCATTATAAGATGATTGATTCCTTTATAAACATGCTGGTAATCATACCTATCAAAATCTCGATGAATCCCCTTAAGAAATTGATGAAAAGAATGAATAAAGGAAAATAGTAAGGTATGACACCATCTATTCACATGACCTTTGATAGTGAGGGTGAATATAATACACACAAAATCCTCATCGTTGATTAAGTTAAATTTAGAAAACCTAAGAAAGTCATTTATGTGTTTGGAGAAAAATGTAACACCCTTGCCATCAAACCTGAATTGAGACACGACATGAACAATTTTTGTGGATATTGAAAGTTTACTAGGAGACAGGTTAGAAAAACACTCCAGGATTATGATTTGGGAAAGAGGAATTTAAGATAAGAGATTCAAAACAACCTCAATGGGCACAACTTTTCATTTGGTCCTCCTTCTAGCGCCAAAATGTTAACAGTGTTGGATTCTGCCAACATATAGGGGTTCTCCTCAGTGTGAAGTCCTAATTAGACCTCACACCATTTATAGTAGGAGACCCATCCGGAGTATCGACCCAACCACCATAACTATTATGTTCGTCTTGGTTTAAATGAATAACATAAGAGATTATATACATAACCCTTGAATAAGCATTATGAAACACTGATTGTAATGTGTAAAAGGAGACTTTCATGAGGGGGGAGACAAAAGTGAGCCTCTAGAAGGAAGTGATAGTACTAACCTAAGAGAGAAACACCATAAAAGAAGTTTTGGTTAGTTTTCTAGAGAAATAGTTCACATAGACACAACGATCATTAAACAACATACAACAAACCTTCAACAAGATAAGTACCCAGGTCACTGAAATAGTTCAATTTCCTTAGTACATATGAATGAAACATATATAATAAACATCTAAACAATAGTCCTAAGACATTCACATTACATACATTCAAATGTGTTGGCTCATCGAGCTTCAATTATAAGGCGAAATATCCAAGTACACAGTTATAATAGTGAGGCACTAGTTCGAGTAGTGGAACATTAATTCACTTATATATTCTCCAAAGAATAGTTTTCTCTCCTATTCCAGGTAGAGAAGACAAGAATAGCTATCCAAAGCTTAAGCCTCCAAAAGACCTTTTCTTGAGTTATTAGGTTTCTTTTATAATAAGGGGAATGACCTTTCATATCCCCATGACTCTTGAATCACCCTCATGACTCGACTTGTAATGTGTCCTTTGGACTTCTAAACAACTCTTGAACTTCTAATGACTTCTAGACTTCTCCTAAAGACATTTTTTCCATATGAATAGGTGACTTATCATATTCCACATATGACTCTTGGAATTCCACACATTACATTTTGTCCTTTTCTTGATACATCATTACATTCCACATGATGATGTGGAATGACACATAGACACATATTTACCATTATGATGACACTAGTAGAAATTTGAACTTGATAATGATTACATGGACTTCATGATGAAGTGGAAATGCCAAGTTGTCTTCCTTGCTGCTTCATCTTTCATTCTTGATGGTAGATCTGATCTATGATTCATATTCATGAAAGAACCACTTTATTTCTCATATTCAACCTCCAAAGGGTCTTTTATCAATATCGGAATCCTCTGAGTCATCATACAATTTCTTCTTTCTGCCTCAGTCCATGATTTGCTTCATGTATCCATGATAAGTTTCTTTAGTGCTTCTTATTTGTAGGTGTTTCTTTATGTTTTCTCCTTGCTAAAATGTCTTGAAAATAGCCTTGTCATGTTAGGAAGGTATTCCTTCCAATGAAAATCATTCATGACGAGGCAAGATCAGTCTTCAGAACATCTATACTATCACTATGTAGGTCATGGAATGATCTTCTTAGGATAGGCCTATGAGAGGGTTAAAAGAAAATGGATTGATTAATAGGGTGTAGTGAAGCTCATTAGTGACTTAGGAAGGATCCACTCTTATTTTTTATTGTGTCGTGCACTACAAAGAGGAGCTCTCCTTGGTCCAATGTAGTGGGGGGAGTTAAAGGGACAAGTTCTAAATCTTCATGCTTCAGGTTGCACAATGTGCTCTAAAGAAAAGAGAGGAAAGGTTGAAAGCACAATTTGACTAGTCAATGGTGAGAGGAGGCATCCTTCAGCCTTCCTTACTATGCCATGTGCTCAAAATAATAGCGTAAGGAAGGCTAGGGCACATGAGTGCATTGCAAAAGAGGGAAGGTGAAAGGTTTAGCCTTTAGGACTGTGCTATGCATGCAAAGGAAAAGAAGACTTCTAGGAGAGCGTAGTTTGACTGGTTGAAGATAAGAGGGGGCTTCCTTCAGTCTTCCCTATTGTTCCATGCACTCTAGAGGAAGAGGCTAGGAAAGGCTTACACGCAGAGCACATTGGGGAAGGGGGAACGGTAAGGATTCAACCTTCGGGAGTGTGCCAAGCGCCTAAAGGAAGAGGAGGCTTGAAAGAAAGTGCAATTTTATTCAACAAGGGGTCACTATTGCTTTCTAATGTGTTTTTCATCCTATTATAGTGTATTTTGACCCAATAGTGGGTGATTTACTATTTGGAGTGTGATTTTCATTGAGGGAGGCCATAAGGATAAAGCCACTTTGACTAGGAAGGTTTTCACGCACTGGGAGGATAGGAGGGTATGTAGGTTTTAACCCCGTATAGAAATTACCTGCATACGAATTATAAAACACAGAAAATAAACAATGCAAGATCATAAAACATAAAACAGATATACACAAAGATTTTTCCCTGGATCCCAAAACTGGGACTACCAGCTTGATTTTTCATTATGTTCCTTTCAATGTTACAATATATATTTATACATGCCAAAGCATCCAATACCATGGACCGAAAACCATCGCGTCCAATACCATGGAACGAATACCATCACATCCAAAAAACATGTGCGAAAATCATGCACAAAACCATAGGTGGGTTCACCCAACCTAACATAGGGGTCCAAAACCAAAATTTTCTGGGGTGCTGCCCCAGACCCCATAAAGTGGGGTTACGGGTGCCCCTCAAACCCCCTGTTAACTACGTGGAAAGAATATAACACAACCCAACATTCTCCCACTTGTTGTTTTCTTTCCAAAGGGGGCCATAAGAGAGCTTAGTCATTTTTCCAACCCTGAAATGCCCATTGTCTCTCTACACCAAGAGAAATTCTCAGAGCTCACAAATTTTGTCAATGCATCTGCAATATTCTTCAAAGTGTCCAATGTGCTTTGTCTTTGAATGATATGCGGGGTCCTTTGCTAAGAAAATTGCACTTTGACTGTCATAGTCTATCCTTATAGCTCCCTGTACTAACCCCATACTTGAACACAATCTCTGCAACCAAACTGCTTCCTTGCTTGCATGAGTGGCTGCCATGTATTCTGCCTCTATAGTTGATAGTGCCACGACATATTATTTCTTACTCATCCAACTGACTGCACCTCCAAATAGGTTAAACACATACCCACTTGTAGATATTCTCTGATCTAGATCTCCAGCGCAGTCTGCATCAACAAAGCCACAAATATCCAACAATTTGTCCAATCCTGATCTTCCTTGGTAGCACAAACCATAATCACTAGTGCCATGCAAATACCTAAAAACCCGCTTCACTGCTATCCAGTGCTTCTTCCCCGGTTTTGACATAAACCTGCTCAATACTCCCACTGCATGTGCAATGTTTGGTCTAGTACAGACCATTGCATACATCAGGCTACCCACTGCACTTGCATATGGAACACGGGACATGTCCTCTTCCTCTTCTTGTGTCTTGGGACACTATTCAGTAGATAACCTCACACCTACAGGAATAGGAACCTTTACCGGTTTACTATCCTGCGTGTTAAACCTCTGCAATATTGTCTCGACATACTTCCTCTAGTTTAACCAGAGGTTCCTCTTTGTCCGATCTCTTTTAATTTCCATGCCCAAAATATAGTCTGTAGCACCAAGATCTTTCATGTTGAACTTGGAGGACAATTGGGTCTTCAAATCCTGGATAATTTCTTTTTCATTTCCAACCAGCAACATATCATCCACATACAAGACCAGATAAATAACACGGTCACCAATTAAATTAAAATACACACAGTGATATGCTTTGCTTCTAGTGAAGCCAAGTCCCTGTATAAATGTATCAAATTTCTGATACCACCTCCTTGGTGACTGTTTTAACCCATACAGAGACTTCTTTAACTTGCATACAAGTTCTTTCTTACCCTTCACCGTAAAGCCTTCAGGTTGTTTCATGTATATTTCCTCTTCTAGATCCTCGTCAAGAAATGTTGTCTTCACATCCATCTGTTCTACCTCAAAATCAAAAGCAACAACAACAAATAAAAGTAATCTAATAGAAGTTACCTTGGCAACAGGAGAAAAAATATCACCAAAATCAATTCTCAGCACCTGGGAATAGCCTTTTTGCTACCAACCGAGCTTTGTATTTCTCCACCTTCCCTTCTGCATTTGTCTTCTTCTTGAACACCCATTTGCTGCCAATGGGTTTCCTTCCAGCCGGCAACTCCACCGATCCCAAGCCTCATTTTTGTGCAAAGATGCCATTTCGTCAACCATGGCCTCTTTCTAGAGTTTTCCATCCTCTGAATCCACTGCTTCCTTCACAGTTCT
>APFE031561363.1:43893-55108 GCA_000404065.3 Pinus taeda | reverse complement strand
ACATTATATTAAAATTTAGAAAATTCATTTTTTAATTAGCAATTGAATTTATATATTTTTATAAAATAACTGCAAGTTATAGAATAACAAAACCAAGATACTAACCAAACATCCCAGCAAGGAGATACTGATACTTTAGAGAGTCTTAAAATGAAAGACATGATTAAAGAACTAGAAGAAAAAGTTAATAGCCGCCTCACCCTGAATAATGTGGTAGATAAATTAAACATCAAACCAATTAAAGATGAAATGAAAAAATTAATACAATTAGACCACGAGCATAACAAAATGGCTTTGAACCTTATAATCTCCGGTTTAAAAGAGGAAGTAGATGAGGATACTTTAGCCATAGCCTAGACAAAATTACATAATAGATTACAAATTGAAACAGTGTGTCTCACAGAAGCAACAAGGTTGGGGTAAATTGCCCAAGAATAAAGGAAGACTAATCCGCATAATGGTGAACTCCACTGATCATAAGTACAACATACTTAGTAAAACCTCAAGTCTAAAAGGAACGAGAATATTCATAAATGAAGATCTCATTCCAGAAGATCAAGATGAATTAAGAAAAGAGGTTCAAAAGGTAAAATAAGCTAGAAAGGAAGGAAAATGGGCAATAATTAGAAATAGAAAAGCCTTTATTCGAGATAGAAACCAAAAAAATAGTAATAAATAGCAATTAAACATGCTCCGGATCCTTTCTTGGAACTGTTGGGGCTTTCCATGGAACAAAGGCCCCAAGCTAAGTTGGATCTCAAATGATGTTGATGTTATTTTGCTTATTGAAACTTGGGAGCACGAAGAATTTAAGGTCCCTAACATAGATGGCTTTACGCTATGGTCTACCTGGAACAAGCGATCCTCCCATAGAGGCATTGGGGGAATAACT
The DNA here is from genome assembly GCA_000404065.3 of Pinus taeda. Lineage (NCBI taxonomy): Eukaryota > Viridiplantae > Streptophyta > Pinopsida > Pinales > Pinaceae > Pinus > Pinus taeda. The sequence continues at coordinate 54,216 of APFE031561363.1, read as the reverse complement.
TGTTACATTAAGAAGAACATCTCCCCCCATGCTAGGATTTATAAAAATGACCTTCACAACCAATATAGTTGGATAGAGATCAATGACATTAATAATAAAAAGTCCTACATAGCAATATGTTATTCCCCCCATCAATTTTAACTTCTATAAGAAGAAGAATCTAGATAAAAATAACCCTTACAATGGTTTAGAGAATAATAATTCTAGCCTAAGGAATGAAGGTAATATCCTTTTAATAGGTGACTTTAATGCTCGAACTTCAAGCAACCAAGCTATTATTCTAAGCAATCATTCCAACCCTAATCCTCTTTGGTTAGACGAAGACCCTACTCTAGCTAGTAGGTACAAAAGGAGCTCTGAAGACCTAGGGGAAAATTTGTTTGGGTTGGAGCTAGTCAAGCTCTGTAGTGCTCAGGATCTCATAATTTGCAATGGTCTAAAGAAGTGGTCCAATTCCAGCAAGATGACCTACATCCATGGACTTGGTAGGAGAATGGTAGACTATGTTATTTCCGATCTCTTGTTATACAACAAAATAATAAATTTTGACATCTTAAACGCCCACGAGCCTGACTCTGATCATAGGCCTTTACTTATAGCTCTCAATTTTGTCATGCATAGAGATCCCAAGAAAATAATCCTTACAGCCAAAAGAACTTAATATTTGATAGAAATAAAAACGATCTATTTCTAAATGAATTAAAAACTAATTTGCTTCCTTTATCTAGTATAAGCAACATAGAATACCTCTATCATAATTTTACTATAGCCCTCTCATATTCTATTAACAAGTTCTCAATTGAAGTTTTAAATAATAAAATAAATAGAAAAACCAACCCATGGTATGGCAAAGATTGTAAAAGTGCGAGGAGAGAAATTAGGGAAGCTGTTGATGAATCTCTTAAAATGGACAAGATAAAAATATACAAATCCCTAACTAAAAGGAAAAAGAGGCAGTACATTCATCAAAGACAGGAGAATCTCTTAAACCTCTCTAAGGTAGCTCCTAGGAAATTTTGGAGGCAGATTCTGACTAGGAAGACTAAAGATAATAATAACATTGCTCTTCACGATTGGAATTCCTATATTAAAAAGCTTTATGAATCTCCAAATGTCATGGATAACTTGGAAACCTTGCTCACAACGAAAGAAGTTTTCTCTTTACAAGACATTAAGTTTGGGGTTAATCGCCTAGCTAATGGGAAAGCTAAGGACATTGAAGGTTACCTGGTAGAAATCTTAAAAATGGGAGGTCCTGTCCTCATCCCCCATATCCACAAGCTTTTCAATCAAGCAGTCAAGCAAGGGTTCCCTAAAACTTGGACTGAGAACCTCATTATCCCTATTTTTAAAAGTGGGGATACAAATAACTCCTCTAATTATCAGACAATTTTGATCAGCCCTCTCTTAGCCAAGTTATATGGTAGTATTTTGGAAAATAAGTTAATCATATGGCTTGAAAGTGAAGGTAAGCAGGCTAAAGGCCAAGCAGGTTTCAGAAGGCATCACTCAAAAACAGACCACCTCGCTACGCTTAGGATCATTGTGGAGGAATGTCGTAATGATAAATCCAATTTATTTTGTTGCTTTGTGGACTTTAGAAAGGCTTTCGATATGGTTCCTAGATACAACCTTTGGAATAGAATACAAGAACTAAAGGTTTCTTTCAAGTTGAGAGCTACCGCTATAAGGTTATAAGAGAATGTAATTACCAAGCTAAAGAGAAATGAGGGGTTGTTGAAAGATATTAAGTGTAACATTGGAGTTAAATAAGGTTTCCCCCTCTCCCCTACCCTATTTGGCATTTACATCGACAAGCTCGAAGGCTATTTAGAGGAAGCAAGATGTGATGGCACGATCTTACCAAGGATATTCGTCATCCTTCTTCTCTATGGTAACGATATTGTTTTTTCGCAAGGTGTCCATCTGATCTTGATAAACAACTCAGGCTTCTTAAGGATTTCTTCTCTACCATGGGTATGACTGTTAACACTGACAAAACAAAAGTTATGATTATCAAATCCAAGAAGGAAACTTACACTAATTTTATGTATGACAATAATAACTTGGAGGAAGTGTATTCTTACAAGTACCTAGGAATTGATATTCATCACAAGCTCAACTGGAACCATAACATTGAGGAAAGGATTAATGGGGGGTGGAAAGCTTATTTTGGTCTTGAAAATAATTGTAAAACAACAAACCTCGTAATGTGGGATAAAAAGAAGTTCATCTTTGAAACTTTAGTCACTCCTGCTATCTTATATGGCTGTGAGGTTTGGGGTTGCAACATCTCTAGATAATCTTGGAGAAAGATTGAGCAAATCCAGAAGCATTTTATAACGTATAACCTGAAAATTAAAAGTAATATGCCCTATCTTATTCTCCTTATAGAAGTAGTTCTTTCCCCTATCGAGAGCCTAGCTATGATTAGGTTTCTGCTATACAAGCACAAACTCAATAACATAGGCGATTATAAACTTCCTAAGGTAGATTTAAATTCCAACCAAAACCACCTAAGGCTCAAACGGGGGTGGCATAAAGACATAAGGGCCCGGTTAAACTATTGGGAGATCAACGAGAATGATGCATTGCAAAACATTAATAACATTAAAGATATTGTTACTTCTAAGTTCAAAGAAAAAGTGTGGTGTGAGAAAGATTTAGCGGTTAAAAGAAAATTAAGCTATTATAAGAAGGTGATCAACCCCACCCTAGAAGATCAAAAGTATCTCTCTATTTTAACTAGCTCAAAGAAGAAAATTAATATAGCAAAGATTAGAACGAATTCTCATGAGCTCCATAGTGAAACAAGTCGTTGGACAGTTCCTAAAACACCGTGGATGCAAATGATCTGCCATCTATGTGAGAATAGGAACATTGAGGATGAAAACAACTTCCTCTTAGAGTGCTCCGCGTACAACCACATTAGATCTTAGTTTCATAATCTTTGTCACAATACTGACCTTCCTAGCCTTTTACAATGTCAAAATTATAGTGAGCTCGAGAAGCTTCTCTCCAAGCTTTTTGAGCATAGGAATAAAATCTTATATCAAAATAAATAATTTGTTTCTTTTGGTCTCAGCGTGTAACCAATCATATCATAATCTAAAATTATAAATCTGTATATGTTTTTAGAATATAATATTAATATAATTGAATTTGTTTTTAAAATAAAAATTAATATATAAAAAAGATCGTAGTCCTAATTTGTTGGCATTCTTTTCTAATATAGATTAGATTGAATAGTATGTTTAAATATGGAAAAAAAGTGTTTGATTTTTAGAGTTTTTTTATTATTATAAAATTAATATAAGTTAAAAATAATGAAAAAAAACAATCTTTATAATTAATTTTGATGAAATATTGAATTAAAGTTTATTTAAGAGTAATTATTGATGTTTAAAATACTTTTTAATTGAAATATGACTTCAATTCTAAATTTACTTTTCCTGCAATTTTTTGTCACAGTTATTTTCCTACTTACTACTTGCATGGGGTTTTAAACCTATCCATCAAAATTATCTCTTAAACTTATATAACTAGACTTCTTTATCATTTTATTTAAAATACTTTAAAAAGAAAATTAAAATTAATTAATTTCATACTTTACTAAAATAGAATTTTATTTATTTTAAATAATGATTAAACTTTCGAATATATCTTAATCTTCTAAATCTTTATAGATAAAAGATTTAAAACATTCCGCATTTATCTAAATTGCTTTTAACCCATATAACTATGGTAATTTTTACATTAATCTAAATTCTTTTTAAAACATAAAAATTTATTAATTCCACAATTATCTAAATTACTTTTAAAAGGAACAAAATTTCTGAATGATTGAAGTTTCGGATTCTATGTTAAAAAATAATTTATCTGAATTGCTCCTTTAAAAAGAAAATTGATTAGAGCTTAAATTTTCATTTGAAGCTTTTATTAAATGTGGTTTGGATTTATTCTAATTTTAGAATTTTGATTATGAATGAAAATAAAGTATAAATTTGAAATTTTGATTATTTTTAATAATGGTAGAAAATTAGTAGTTGATTTATGTTGAAATTTTAATTGAGTTTATTTTTGTTATCAGCTAGATATTTGAAGATGTTTTTTTAAACTTAATAAACTTGCTATATCTTCATATGTCCAATATATCACCGGAATATCTAAATTGATTTTAACTTATATAATTATATAGTAATTTTACACTTATTTAATATTTTTTTTTAAACATCAAAATTTATTAATTTCACATTTATAAATTGCTTTTAAAAAGAACCTAATTGATGAATGATTAAGTTTCAGATTTTATATTAAAAAATGATTTATCTGAATTGCTCCTTTAAAAAGAAAATTGATTTGAGTTTAAATTTTCATTTGAAGTCATTTTTATATAAAGTTTATTGGATTTATTTTAATTTTGGAATCTTGAAGAGTGAAAATTAGGTATAAATTTGGAATTTTGATTTATTTTTAAAATTATGGAAAATTAGTAGTTGATTTATAGAAAAATGTTATCTGGTTTTTTTTTATTAATTTAAATAGTTGAAGATTTTTTTTTTTTTTTTTTTTTTTTTTTAATGGCAAAATTACATCTTTCATAATGTTCAATATATTAAAGATCGTGAGGGTTTGCAGAAAATGGCCACTGCAACTGTAGCCTACCCTTCTGCCACTGGAATCAACTGGACAAAGATTTTCATCGCGCAGCTGAAGTATCAAAATGGGAAGGAAGACTACACGCGATTGGGGAATCGCTACCCTCTTATGGAAGACGCGAGATCTATTGAAGATCTGGAATATGGAGCGGCGGATCAAGCTTCTGGAACACAAAGGAAAACTGTTGTCGTTCTACAGTTAACCTACACCTCTCAATCCACTGCAAACTTGATAGATTCGGCTCTATGGAATTGCTGCCATGACAAAAATAGGGAAGCATGCCTGGAAGCAATGTAGAGGGCTCATGAGCCGAACGTCCAGAAGCTGCAGAAAACGGCCATGGCAACAGGTTTCTATAAAACGGTCCAAGTATCTTACCTTGAAGATATGGACATGGCGAGCCAGATCCGCTTGAAGGAGGTCACTGACGTTTTATTCGGCATGGATGGGACGGGCCTCATGAATGGCCTGTTTATGCCTGAGGGCGGTGTCGTGGTGCATGCCAGGCCTTACGGCTGCAGCCAAGCTCTTTCGGGGAAGGGAATTAATTTTGATCGCCTGTGGACTTCGAACCCAGGCCGTATCATTCGTCATGAATCCGGTGACCTGGAATCGACAGTTTTCCCAACCGATATTTGTGAAGTTGCAGAGGTCGTGTTCAACTTGAGTACTCTGTATGGTTACAGAGGATCGTTTATTCTGAAGCAGGACAGCATCGTTGATAGTGTGGCATTCCGGTGCATCCTGGACAGTGCCCATAGGCTTCTGCATGGAATTTGTGTGGATTGGGAGGAGCACAGGGGGAATATACGCAGATCGAGACCGGGGTTCTTCAAACCAGATACCCCCAGGGCGGAACGGGCCCCTATGATAAATCGGACTCAACCCATATCAGATCTGGTCGCCCATCCATTGATATGGGACATGCAAAAGCCACAGAGCAGAATCTCTGCATCAGATCCAGCAATCACAAGAGTTGGAACTTCAGCAAGAGGATTCCAAGTATTTTCTCCCTGCACACTTAATGCTTGTGCAGCTTGGGGCGATCAAGCCAAATGCAGAGAAGAAGTTTCTCCCTCTCCTCGCCATGGTTCAAAGGAATCCTGGATCTGTTTGAACCAGGCAGCAGGGGCCAGATCCATACTAGATCTGCTTGAAGAATCACTCACTTTTCAAATCCAAATCAATTTCTCGGGCAAGACGACAATGCAATGGGCACGCGCTACGGATCTTGTGCAAGACCTCGTGCAGAATCTTGCAAGTCGGCTAGGAATCCCCTCCTATTACATCAGACTGCTATACAAGGGTAAGCAACTCATGAATACCCTTCCTCTTTCCTATTACAACATTCAAAAGGATGCCTCTATTGTGGCTACATTTCGTTTGAGAGGTGGTTCCTTTAGGTAGTCCTCCTCTGCCCCTTCATTCTCCTATAAAGATGATGTCCACAAAGATGCTGCCCATTCACAGCCTACTCCATCAGCGGGCCATCCATCTGGGGCTCCAAAGCCCTTTATGGTAGACAAATCAGAGGATATTCCTTTAATCAATCTCTCCCATTCTGCAATTGATGATCGATATCAACTTTATGCAGAAGCCGCACTTGTATGCAGATTCAATGGGCTATGGCCTCGCACATCAGATCTATACCAATGGATTCACACCAATTGGACTAAAAAAAACGAGATACACTTATGTGCAAAAGGATTCTTCATTGTGGTTTTTGACCGAGAAGAAGATTATCAGAAGGCCTTAACGGGAGGCCCTTGGTTTTGGGGCTCGGTAGGGCTTTTTCTTACTCCTTGGTTTCCAGACTTCGACCCTTCCACAACTGTTATCACCAAAACTCCCATTTGGGTTAGGCTCCTGAACCTTCCGTTGCATCTTTGGCATGTTTCGGTCTTCATAGCAATTGCAGATACTTTAGGAAGCTACCTGGCTGTAGACTCCTTGCGAAAGGAAAATGGGCTCTACACATATGGCAAATTCTATGCAGAAATAGATATAAGCAGAGGATTGCCGGATCAGATTAATCTCAAGTATGGAGATTTCCATTGGACTCAAACCTTGGATTACGAGAACACAGCTTTCCGCTATCGCCATTGTCATCAAACAGGACATCTCCAAAGTTCCTGTCCCCAGTACCTCGACAAAAGGAAGACTCCTAAGCGCAAGCCCAAGTCCAAAAGTTGGAACCCATGTGCGCCTCCTCCGCCTATGGAAGATTCAGACTCCACCAGTTCAGATGAGGAGGAAATAGTTGCAGACGGAATGAACGCTGAGATTCCGCTGGATGCTCCCTTGGATGATCCGGCAAACCCCTCCATCTCTCAGATTTCTCAGAAACGTGCTCATCTCACTTCTTCCTCAGATTCTGAGAAGGATGCTCCACCGCCAGGGCAGAACAGTCTTCAACTGGTTTCGGCTCAGCCAAATTCCACTGAATGGGTCAAAGTAAGCAAAAAAAAAGGAAAAAAAAGTCATGTGACAGTAACAATCCCCTCAGGGTAGTTCTCTCTGCTTAGTTCCGGTTCTTTGTTATTCCATGTTCTCATTAGCCCTCTCTTGGTTCTTAGCCAAGGAGCAAGGCGGTGCCTATTTCCTTAGGCCCCCTTGCTTTTCTACAACGCTTGCATGCAAGCTTGATTGTACTATACTCTTCTCTTTTTAATAGAATTAGTCTAATTTACAAAAAAAAAAAATGTTCAATATATTAAGTGATCAAGTTAAGAATTGAATTAATGACTTCACATTAAAAATTAGATTAATAAAACACCCCATCACAGTCTATCCAAAACCCATAAACAATTGATCAAAAATTGAATCAATAACTTCACATTAAAAATTAGATTAATAAAACACCCCATCACAGTCCATCCAAAACCCATGAACAATATACTACGATATGAAAACCAAAAAAATCAAATAACTCACTAACTCACCGGCTTAAATAACTCCTCGTTTAGCATGTGATCGTAGAAGGGTTGGTTTGAACGGGCGTTCCCGTGGCAAAATGAATAACACTAACTACAAGTCTCGTGCAGACTCTATTGCCATGTGACGAAGAATCCTCTTCCTTCTCGACTATTCTTTAACTTGGTTGCAGTCCTACAATATCTCAAGATGAAGCCCTCCATCACATTTAAATACGCGCAAGACGAGGCGCATAGCCATACGTTCATACTTTGTCTGTGAAATTTTAACCAAAGAAAACTCCATAGCATAATTGTTATCATGGACCCTCCGCCTCCGAGAGGACCTCCTGGCTTTGATCCCTTCGCTCCTCCTACTCCGCCTGCTCCAGGGCCTCCACTTGATCCATTCGCTCCTCCTCCGACTGCTCCAGGGCCTCCGTTTGATCCATTCGCTCCGCCTCCCCCTGGTCCTATGGGTGTCCCGCCACCGCCTGGGCCGCTGGGCGGTCCTCCTCCTCCAGATCCTCTTGGGCCTCCATTTCCTTGAAGGAATAGTTATGTTTACACAGTGCTCAGTTAGATTAGAATACTCTATGCTATATATTCAGTGAGAGAGATTAGATTTCTCTATGGTATATTGTAAGGCGATGGCCTACAGGAATTTCAATTCCTAATTGGTCGGAAGGAGTGCTTTATCTTTTATATTAAGTTGATAGCTCTTTTATCTACTTGAGAGTTGCTTCTGTATCTATAGCAATAGCTATTTTATCTACTTGAGAGTATCTGTTTTAGGGTTGTTTAAATGTTATAGTTATTTATTTATTTTTTTAATTTTATTTCAGTGGATATAACAAAATTTCAATTTTGATCATTGATACTAAATGATAAAATATCATATATATATTTCAATTTTTTAGTGGATATAATAAAATTTCAATTTTGAAAACGAACTTACAAATTTAAACATCATACTAAACTGTAAAATAAACATCTAGACTCAATATAATTAATATTTATCTATAAAAACTGATTTATTTCTTTTAATCTTTCTTTCTGCCTTTTTGTTCATTTGATACTGTGCTCGCATGTCTCATCGCGGTGCAATTTACAGATATAAAACTAAAAATCATATGAATTGTTAAGATGGTTTTCTTCTGCCTTGCTGGAAGCCACTCTTCCATATTTTCGCGACATTTCGATCCATTGTTTCACTTATAGGATATCTGCTCAGTGTTTCAATCCACTATTTTAGATAAATCTTAATTCATAAATTAAGCCATATATATGCATGGCAGAGACTATTTCATATTAATTCAGCCGGGCGTAATGTTCCATTTAATCAATGTTTAAAAAAAAAAAAAAATATTTTCGTAGTATTTTTGTTTTATCCAATGTTTTGTTTTGGAGGTTTTATTGCCAGGATATAGATTGAACGGTCTGACAATTCATTTTACCCAAAGTCGAGTTTGGAGAATGTTGTGACAATTAATTTTATCCAAAGTCCAATTTGCATGTTGTGACAATTGATTTTAAGTTTGGGGTAAAGTTTTTTTGGTATATGTTGGAAACTTCTAGCAGGGGCAGCATTTGGTCGTGCACAACAGCCAACTGTTGGTGTGAGAATGCCATATGTTGGAGACTTCTAGCAGGTGGTAGCTTTTTGTGTATAACTGCGATGCCCATGGTAATGTTGAAAAATTAATTCCAACTGTGCATCGACAAAAGAGTGCAGCGATCCAGCGATTCAGCGATGAACGCTCCAGCGATAAGAGATCGCCGATATCGCATCGACGAAATGGCAGCAGTGAGTTATAAAGTTTGTTTTGTTGTTTGCGATATGCGATCGCTGATATTGCTATCGGCATATCGCTATCAACGGAAACCAAGTGGGCAGCCTTTACCATGCGATAAGTTGTGACCCGATATCCCGGACCCGATGGGTATTCATCATTTTGTTTAAAGTTATTTCAGTTTCGGCAGTGGCTTGTTTTATATTTTTTTATATATATTTTTATGCACATATTAAAATATGTTATATCGGAGGTATCGGGCCATATTGTGATCGGGATTTCGCAAATCGGGGGAAACCATGGGTGCACATATATGTGTGCCATGCGATAAAGCTTGGACCCGATAGATTTCCAAAAGCATATTGTATAATGGTTGAAGTAAAGGCCTGGGAAATAAATTCAACGTGGAGTAAAAGTTACATTGCCGTAAGTTTTCTCAGTAAACAGTAAATGCAATTTACTGTGGTTGGTAAGTTTAAGTGAAGTTTTTAATTTTGCCTGAGCGGGAGTATGGGCACCAGTAAAAGCCAGTAAGACCATTTTAATTTTCACTGTCTTTCTTTTACGGCAGTATGGCGATGTAAGTACTTTCTCCAGTAGTCATATATTTTATGTATCTTTTTTGGTAAATGAAGTAATCAAAAGGAAGGCATAGTGTGTGTTTGCAATGCTCTGGATATACAATTGGAGTTACGTAGCAGCGTGAGTAAAAAAAAATTTATGTGTAATTTCTCAGAAGTGAGATGCAAGTGGTGAATCTCTCTTCGAGAGAGGAAGTTTATATTATGTAACTGCATTTTCTTTTAATATAAATCCTTGGTGTGTAAACTCTGTCCTCTGTGCTCAAAATTTTTTTTTATGTTTCCGCTGTGTTAAAAAGACCCTGTGAGAAAACAGAGCATTGTCTCTGTGTGGAAATTTTTATTGTTTTTGGGATTTACCAGAAAAATCCCCAACAA
>APFE031561363.1:0-40060 GCA_000404065.3 Pinus taeda | reverse complement strand
ATGGGCTTCTAAGAAGCAGTCCATTGTAGCATTGTCTACAACAGAGGCTGAATATGTGGCAGCTATAGCAGCAGCATGCCAAGCAGTGTGGATGAGAAGAATGTTGAGAAGCTTAGGCCAAGAGCAGGCAAAAGCGATATTGATTTTTTGTGACAATAGTTCAGCTATTGCATTGTCAAAGAATTGAGTGTTCCACAAGAGAACGAAACACATTGATACAAGGTTTCACTACATCAGAGAATTGGTGAACAATAGAGAAATAGTCCTAGAACATTGCAGGACTCAAGAACAGGTTGCAGACATTTTGACAAAGCCGTTGGATCAGAAAAGCTTTGAATTTTTGAGAAAATGTTTGGGTATGATTGAATGCCCAGCAGTTGAAATTAAAGGGGAGTTTTGAAAAATTAATTCCAATTGCGCGTCGACAAAAGAGTGCAGCGATCCAACGATTTAGCGATGAACACTCCAGCGATAAGAGATTGCCGATATCGCATCGGCGAAATGGCAGCAGTGAGTTATAAAGTTTGTTTTGTTGTTTGCGATATGCGATCGCCGATATCGCTATCGGCGGAAACCAAGTGGGTAGCCTTTACCATGCGATAATTTGTGACCCGATATCTCGGACTCGATGGGTATTCATCATTTTGTTTAAAGTTATTTCAGTTATGGCAGTGGCTTGTTTTATATTTTTTTATATATATTTTTATGCATATATTAAAATATGTTATATCGGAGGTATCGGGCCATATTGTGATCGGGATTTCGCAATCGGGGGAAACCATGGGTGCACATATATGTGTGCCATGCGATAAATCTCGGACCCAATAGATTTCCAAAAGCATATTGTATAGTGGTTGAAGTAAAGGCCTGGGAAATAAATTCAACGTGGAGTAAAAGTTACATTGCCGTAAGTTTTCTCAGTAAACAGTAAATGCAATTTACTGTGGTTGGTAAGTTTAAGTAAAGTTTTTAATTTTGCCTGAGCGGGAGTATGGGCACCAGTAAAAGCCAGTAAGACCATTTTAATTTTCACTGTCCTTCTTTTACGGCAGTATGGCGATGTAAGTACTTTCTCTAGTAGTCATATATTTTATGTATCTTTTTTGGTAAATGAAGTAATCAAAAGGAAGCCATAGTGTGTGTTTGCAATGCTTTGGATATACAATTGGAGTTATGCAGCAGCGTGAGTAAAAAAAAATTTATGTGTAATTTCTTAGAAGTGAGATGCAAGTGGTGAATCCCTCTCCGAGAGAGGAAGTTTATATTATGTAACTGCATTTTCTTTTAATATAAATCCTTGGTGTGTAAACTCTGTCCTCTGTGCTCAGAATTTTTATTTTTTATTTTCCGCTGTGTTAAAAAGATCCTGTGAGAAAATAGAGCATTGTCTCTGTGTGGAAATTTTTATTGTTTTTGGGATTTTACCAGAAAAATTCCAAACAGGTAAGAGACATGTCGGTGCCTGTAAATGAAAAATGACATGGTAAGAGACATTATGTGTATAACTGCGATGCCCATTGTAAGAGACATGTGGGTGCTTGTAAATGAGAAATGACATGGTAAGAGACATTATTATATTTGGGCCATTTTCAAATTGCCGTCTTGAGGGGTAAAAGTTTTCCTTTTATACGATTATGTCAAGGAAAACGCAGGCCCTGTCAAGCCTGGCCGCTTTTTTTTTTGTGTATAATTGCGATGCCCATGGTAAGAGACATGTCGGTGCCTGCAAATGAGAAATGATATGGTAAGAGACATGAGAAATGACATGGTAAGAGACATTATTATTTCTGGGCATTTTCCAAATTGCCAGGGCAAGAGTTTTCCTTTCTAATTTATACAATTATGTCAAGGAGAACGTAGGACCTGTGAAGCCTGGCATCGATACAATGGCGTCGATACAGTGGATCAGACCGTGAACTATGATTATGTCAAGGAGAACGTAGGACCTGTGAAGCCTGGCATCGATACAATGGCGTCGATACAGTGGATCAGACCGTGAAGACCGTGGTTGGTTGTGTCTATCTCAAATTTGATGGAAGAGATTCTTCATTTCCTTGATCGAAAGGTATGTATTGTTATCCCCCTTACCAGCCTAGTCTTATTGTTAGTTTTTTTTCTTCGAAAATCTGGCAGAGCCGCGCAGGCTTTTAATATGCTCTGATGTATAATCATGTGCCGTCCATATTCTCTGATGTATAATCATGTGCCGTCCAAAGAGTCTCGTGGGGCAGCCTCATTTTTTTCTTTGTCTTTTGTGGAATACAACCTATAAAAGTATCATATCTGCATTAGTTCGGGGAATTTTATTTAGCTAGACGTCATAGTTGGTATGAAAATCACGAACAACTGACTTGAGAGACTCAAGCGTTGTAGATAACTTTTGAAGCTCATAAATCCACTTATACAGGAAAGTGTAACTTTTGAAGCTCATAAATCCATTTATACAAAGAAGTACATGCTCAAATTATTTCTACTAGTTCTTTTTCCAAAATGTCAAAATAAAATAATGGTAATTATTACACTCTTGTCCATTGTGCCCTCCACTATCTCCAATCTGTCTTGCATATGACTGTTTTTTATATATTTTCCTAGTTTTCCTCCTAGAATATGAAGGTTTTTTTTTCAATAACTAATTTAACCACCATAAAATAATTTTTTTGGTTTTTCATTAAAAGAAAATTGGACTCTGTTTTTTACATCCTCCTAGTAAAAATTTCTCTGCAAATTATTTTATTTCCTAAAAGAAATACAAAATGAATCTTTTATTTCCTAAAAATAGAAAATATAAATTGGACCCAATTTTCCGACTAAATACGTTCATGTTTCTCCGTGTTCTATGTCCTTTATTTTTATATCCTATTAACAAATTCCTTTCAAATTCCTTTCAACTTTTTTTACTGTTAAACTCTCGCCGCACCTGGTAATGCAACAACATGGGCATTACTGCCACTATAAAAATAAATAAATAAAAATTTCTTAGCCGTTCATATTGCATAACAAAAGTACAGAATTGCAAACCAAAGGGTAGCAGTGTGCCATTCAAGTTATTTATTATAACACAACTTCACAAGCCCGCTGATCCAGAGATTATTTCCTTACATTCCATCTAATCGATGGTGTGAGGGTGTGCATAGTGGCGATGTATAAATACTAACAAGTGTTTACAATGTTAAAACGTGTCAAGGATATAAATACCTTCAAGAACCACGCGTCAAATTATGCAACCTCATGTAATGTGATTAATTTTCTATAAATAAATTTGTGGGTCCATTTCTTGGCCACTCGTCCAGACTGTTGATATCATGTGCTTCCCCGTGTAGTCGTGCTTGTCACTTTTGTGGTAGAGCCAAAGACATAGCTAATAGATCAGAAGGGTTCTAGCTAATGTTATCACAACCCAACTATAATTCATATTATGAAAAATAATCTTATAAATACCATTTTTTACAAGTTAAAAATAAAATTTTCAAATGAAATACTAATTTGGTATGTATCGTCATATCATAGGGATATTCTTTATATATTAGTTTTTCTAATTTATCACAAGCATTAAATTACCTATTTTTAGAAACTATGTCTATGATATTAAAGAACAGCTTTGTTTAGAAGATTTTCTAAACATATAGAATTTATTATTGGGAGACATTTATTACAAGCATTAAATTACTTATATTTAGAAACTGTATCTATGATATTGAAGAGCAGAGCAGCTTTGTTTAAAAGATTTCTTTTCTATGCTATTAAAAAGCAGCTTTGTTTAAAAGATTTCTTTTCAAGCCAAAATTTTTAAGAGATATTTTCCCTGGCATTTATCATTATTTAAATGTTTCTGTCGGCACCTTTTTGGAAAATTCACAACATTAAAAATCTTTGCGATAGTCTGAACTCGTGGTTCCTTCCACTTCTTTGTTGTGCAAATTAGTATTGCAGTGAGTGGCCCTTATCAGGTATATGGATTCTTTGCTCGTGGATTCATTGTTTATAAATTTGGTTGATTCAAGAAATATATATATATATATATTTTAATTTATAAAATTCCAAAAAAAATGTTCAATACGGGAGAGATCCTTGCTGAAGAAGCATCATAGTAGAGAAGAGATCTCCGCTGAAGAAGCATTATACAATATATCGCCGAAGCGAGTGTTCATTCATTTACAAAATACATTCATAAAATACATTTTGGTTGGGCAGTCTTCTATCTCTATAGTAATTAAATTAAGTGAGTCTCTAAAGTTAAATTAAGTGAGTCTCTAAAGTTAAAAATATTGTTAGATGGATATTTTTAACTTATATATTATTTTTTTATAATTAATAATAACAATCATCATAATTTAAAATAAAGTTATAATTTATTTTATTTTATGATTTTTAAAATTTTACCAATATATAATGTAAATATTTTGATATTAACTATAAATTAATAGCTATCTATATTTACCAACCATTTAATTATATAATTAAGCTAATTAATATATATACACATCATCATAAGTACAAATATTGGCGAAGCGAGCAGAGGTGTCACCGATACGTTATCATAGGTACAAAGATCGCTGAAGCGAGCAGAGACGTCACCAATACAAATATGCTGCATCGTGCAGCTACCATCGGCGGCTGAGCAAACCAAAATATTTACGGCGGCTGAGCAAACCAAAATATTTACAAATCGACTATACAAGTAAAAATGATTTAATAGTGCAGCACCAAAATAAAAATGATTTAATCCATCGAGAACTTTCACACTGCTGATTTCTGACTACGTCATTACCATGCAGGTGGTCCCTGATAGCAGGACGCTTGCCTGGGCGGACATACAACATAATCAAGAACCGCTGGAACATTCATCTGCAAAAGAAGGTCCCGCCACAGGAATCTCAAGGAAAGAAAACGTTCAAAATTAGCACGATCAAACCCACACCTGTCAGAATAAAAACTGTGGTGCAACACACTAAAATGGTGAATCCAAATGCTCGCAACAGTTCTGCCTGCAGTAACTGTACAAGTTCAGATCATTCCTTCAATTTTCTTACAAATCAAGAAATTGTGAATTCCTCCCAGTCATCATTTTGTAACCAACTTGTGGGGGATCTGATCGCAGAACATCGTCCAAAGCACACAGCGACTGCAATTTCATAAAAACTTAATTGACATTGTGCGCACAAAATTGGTCCACACTCCTAAATACTCATGGTATAATTGTTTAGTGTTTATTGGCAATAGGGCAGGGACTACCGCTACGCAGTTGCCCTTGTTTTATATGGAGTGAAGCCTGGAAGGGGCAGAATAAGCTAGTAATGTGGTGGCTGGTCTGTGCTGGGTACTTGCAAATTGGAAGTTTCTGTTTGGTTTCGCTGGATGCATCAATCTGTTTTTTGTAAATTTTAATAACTGGATGCATCAATCCATTTTTTATGTAAATTTTAATATAGTTGGATGCATCAATCACTTTTTGTGTAAATTTTAATAATGGGATACATCAATCCACTTTTTATGTAAATTTTAATAACTGGATGCATCACTCCACTTTTTCTTCTGAATTTACTTACTGGCTGCATCGTTGATGTCAATAAGATTGGAAAGAGTTATAATAAATCTAAAATATGAGAGAATTATATTGATGAGACTTGAAGTGAATCCTTGTAATGACCAGACATTTTAAGTAAATAAATTGTTATTTACCCTTATAGGTGAATAAAAATAACAGAAATTATTATTTTCTTGAAAATGATGGAAATATTATTTGTGCAAATGGTATAATATGAATTGCATGATATATGTGTACACAGTAACTTTATGTGAAAAGTTATTTACTCTTCCTGATAAAGGAAAACAGTTGCCAGCATACTAGGGGAAAACCCTAACTGTTTTCTCTTTCCCATAGAAAAGGGGAAAGAAGAAAAGACCCGGGTTGTTGAATGAACAAACTGGAAGAAAAGAAAAGGCACTGGAGCAGAAGAAGAGGGCGCTACGTCTGGTGAGGACCAGATAGCACAGGCACATTTGTGTTTCATATTGCTGAGGCTGTGGCCGGCAAGAGAGCTTGGGGGAGAGACTCAGTTCGGACGACTGGTCTCGTGGCTGGGAGGACATCAAGCATTCAATCACCTTCTACGTGTTGTAGAAGTGCAGAAGATAAAAGACAAGGACAAGGATACATAGGTAAGTATCTGCAGTTTTCATTAAATCTGGAAGACTAGTTATTACCCTGTATTTCTAAGAATCTGATTATAGTTGCTATGAGTGTGGCTTTTGGGCTGTAAATCAGAACCTGGGTATTACTGAAATCAATACCGGTAATGATTGACCCCTCTGTTATATATATAAAATGTATAAAGTAAGAGAAAGAAACAGAGAATGAGAATTTGAACAGTATCCTGTACTTTACTTTCGGACAAGTCAAATTGTGTAAAATAAAGAGACAGTAATTATCAAGTGCCAGAATGGAATAGAATGGCCGAACTACCATTACCGGGTATGAAAACATGTATATAAATATTAATACCTACGCTATATAACAGTACGGGAAATAACCATTTACACCTAACACAGCATTCCATGAGCAGTGACTCATACGTTGTCAATAATTATACAAGTATTGAAGAAGTGAACAAAACAATACAAATATACTCGTAATGAAATTTCATTACGGGATGTAGCAGCCAAAGAAGATAGTTATGGTGTCCTATAAATATATGTATTTCCAGGTAAATAGCAATACAAACCCTCGCAAGAATCATAGTTTCGATAAGAGTTACAAGAAACAAGAATAATGTAATAGACTCACATTGTAAAAAATATGAATATAACCGCCGAATATCATAACTGTAGAGGTATCTGGTTGGCTACATACACAGGTGAGTACCACCTGGTAGTATGGCGTCCAGTATGATGCCAAATAGGGAGTGATTTAACCTGAAGGTCATACCATCCGCTCGGCGGATATACTTATTAAACATCAAAGCAAGAAGACAAATATTGAAGAATTCGACCTGAGCATTTAACAGGATAAACATCAGCGAATAATGAGGAGAGTGGTAAACCACAAAGAGCGGAGCCTCTTCTAGGCCGTAACAGGCTTTCTCCTAAATTCCATACATAAACATCTCAGAATCATTAATAAAAGTCTGTCGCTTGGATTAGTCAATTATCAACAATAATATGCATTTGCATCATTATCAACTCATTTATCTATATATCATCTAACCTCCGAGAGACGGCAAACCTTGAAAGAGTAGGGTCGTTAACCAAAATCCTCAGAACATTTCATTAAAACAGAAATAAATAACCAGTGTGTAACATGAGAAGATTCGGTGGCTCGTAGGGAGCGGCACCGCGTGCTAACAGATTATAAGCATATTAAACAGTAAAAATGCAATAAGATCAGTAGCATGCGAAGACCTGTTCGACAAATGGAGACAAACCCAATAATCCTGATGCATTAACCACGGCCGTTAATACCAAGTCCATTACAATATATTTATACTGAGAATCCGAACAATTACAACATGGAACAGAGGTAAACGAATGCAAGCTCGACCCCATAGATCTGAGCTTTCTGACAGGCCATAACTAAATTTAAAACCCTATGAACAATCTACACATACGGCGACCTGGGCTTCAACCCCAAAACAATGGTAAACAATGAACAAAAGGTAAGTTCTGCCGAGGTGAGGCCATTGCACCAAGCTATGATAGGATTGACAAAAACCCTGATAGAGAAGAACAATAATAAGTCGAACTTCAAGATTGAATCAACCAATAAAACCTACAGTGGTAGAACGCTTACCGAATTAGGGTGTTGATGGTCGAAACCCTGAATCATCCTCGTAATCGCGGCCTCATCGGTCTGCTACCCTGCTCCAGCCAGTATTAATCAAGGTAGTTAGATTATTCACAAAAATACAGTGAAAAGGATGAACTAATACAGTATTGAAACTAAAGGAGATGCGCATCACCTGTTACAGATGGAGTTAAGGGCGAGAGATAGTGAGGGTTTCACCGTCAACCAGGCCGTCTCTAGAATACCTTCAAGATATCGGTGAGCTGAACCAGGAGTGCCCATGGTAATGGCACCCCGATCATGACAGCGACGCCAGAGCAAGGGCTGCTCTGTAGAGCTGGAACAACAAGGCAAATGACCGGGACCGCGTGAATGAAACCCTATGTAATACACCGCCCAAGGCACCTCAATCCTCCACCGTTCGATCGCTGGAAGTGATCCTGGCCGACGATTACTATGAGAATCCCGAGAGGTGGTGTGGCGGGACTGTAACATTAATGTCCCCAGCTACCAAACCCAAAGATCAGTGATGCGGATCGATGGCGTGGACCAAGGAGCCAGGTGTCACAAGTAGAGCACCTCAACATGCCACCAAATGAATTGATATGTACCATATAAAGTGACCAAGGACAATCAACGTCCTGTTCTCCGCCAGAAGATAGATATGTAGGATCATTCCATTTATAATCATATCAGTTATTACCAAAGTCAATTACCATGATGGCATTAATATATAGATGTGTAGGTAACGTAAATAAATTTTTTTTTTATTGTGTAATGTTAGCGTATGGAGGGATATGACATATGGTATCAGAGCCCAGATACAGCACTGTGGCCTCTGGGTAAGACAATGGTGAATGGACATTGTGGAAATGAATTGACAAACAATCATTTTCTTTATTACTCGTGAATGTTTTCTTACACAGGACCAGATTTTGAGAATAACAGACATGAGAAGAGCGGAGAATACATCGCGACGACCTGTAATGGGACAGGGCGTAACCGGTGCAGAAAATAACCCAGAATTGTGGGTACAACTTGGAGAAGAAGCCAGAATCACAAATCAAGCAATTCTGGAGACCGTGCAGGAGCTGAAGAATGAGATGGCTCGACTACGAGAAGATAACGCCCGATTGACAATGGAACAAGAAAGAATTTTGAAAAGTTTGTCCGACAGAAAAAATCAACTACCAGTTAATCCGAGTGCGGAACAACAAAGGATGTCGGAAGAGCAGAATCATCACATACCCCCCGAATGATTGGAGGAGCAGGAAGAACGCTCTGATAATGCATTTGAACAACAAACCTCGAAAAGACAAAGGGTAGAACTGCAAGGGGAATTCCGTAAGATTAAGCCACCGCATTTTGACGGAGAACAAGAGGAAGCTGTTGAAGCATGGTTAATCAATATGAATAAGTATTTTCAGCTTTATGAATACGATCACAATCTTAAAGCATGACTAGCTATTTTTCAATTACAAGGAAAGGCCACCTTATGGTGGGAAGAAGTGAAGATCGTAAAAGGGGTTACAGAGCAGAACATAACATGGGACAATTTCCAAAGGTTCTTTAAGGAGAGATATCTAACCGAACGCTTTTATGATGAAAAAGCCAGAGAGTTCCATGATCTGCGATTGGGGCAGCAGACGATGGATGAATTCATCACCTGTTTTACTTCCCTACTCCGCTACGTACCATATATAAGGGAAGAAAAAGCGAAAGTTCAGCGATTTGTTAGCAGTTTACCCCCGTATATGCGGGAAAGGATTGAATTTGATAATCCAAAATCAATGGATGAAGTAATCCGCAAGGCTAGAATCTGCTATCAGCAAGGTAAACAGAAAGGGGAAACTGCTAGCAGGAAATGGAATGAGAAGAAGAGTTTTAAGACAGTTGGAAACAACAAAGGGATTCGCAATAATGGAAATAAAGGAGTTGGCAAAGGAACAAACAGCAGATTTGCAGCCAGAACTATATCCAAGTTCAGATCTGCAAATGAGTCCAAGGTCAATGAACAACAAATCAGATTGGACAATGAGGGGACAGCAAGACCCCCTGTGTAGTGCTGGGGTTGTGGGGGACCTCACTACATCAAAAATTGCCCACAACGAAAGGGGACTGAACAGTTATCCCAAATTCATGAAGCCTCAACTGTTGGCGAAGGGGTCGAAGCATACCCAGAATCAATGCGGCTTTGGAGGATCGACAGGCGGAATATCAACCAACCATGGTCGAGTTCGAAGGTAAAATTTCAAACCTTACCATATCTGTTTTGATTGATCCTGGGGCCACGTTAAGTTATGTGAACCCAAAAGTAGTGGAGCGTTGTAATTTGCAATCTGTTAAATTTAAAAACCCATGGCTAGTGCAATTAGCTACTGGAGCTAAGCGGTGGGTAACCGCCAAGATCAACGATTGCTCATTTACTATAGAAAACCAGCCAATAATAGCTGACCTGAACATACTCCCTCTGGGTTCCTATGACATTCTAATCGGTATGGACTGGTTGGAGAAACACTGGTCATTAGTTGATTGCAAAACCAAAACTATTTACTACAGAGATCAACAAGGAAACAGCAAGGAAATGCAGGGAATCAAGCGACCAGTGCAGGTTCGACCGATAACTGCAAATCAGTTGGTAAAATGTGTACGGAAAGGCTGTCAAGTGTACGCCATCCAAGTGGGTTATGCAAACTCCAAGGATAAATCTGCATCTTTGAATAATATCCCTGTAATACAAGAATTTACAGATGTGTTTCCGAAAGAAATTCCAGGACTACCACCGCGAAGAAACATAGATTTTACTATAGAGTTGGTACCAGGGGTTGCACCAGTATCACGAGCACCCTACAGAATGAGTGTACCTGAGTTGACAGAATTAAAAATGTAGTTGCAAGAATTACTGGACAAGAATTACATTCGTCCCAGTGTGTCTCCATGGGGGGCGCCAGTGTTATTTGTCAAGAAGAAAGACGACACCCTCCGGATGTGTATTGATTACAGACAATTGAATAAGTTGACTATTAAAAACAAGTATCCTCTTCCCCGGATCGATGAATTGTTCGACCAAGTAAAAGGCGCGACAGTGTTCTCTAAGATTGATTTACGATCAGGCTACCACCAGATCAGAATTAAGGATAAGGACATCGCAAAAACAGCTTTTAGAACTAGGTATGGGCACTATGAATTCGTGGTTTTGCCGTTTGGGCTCACCAACGGCCCGACAACCTTCATGTGTTTAATGAACGATATTTTCCATCCCTATTTGGACCAGTTCGTGCTGATATTTATTGATGATATCTTAATTTATTCACACACTATCGAAGCACATCAAGAACATCTCCGAATAGTATTGCAGACCCTTCGAGAACATCAGCTGTACGCTAAGTTTAGTAAATGTGACTTCTTCAAAGCAGAAATTCAATATTTGGGTCACGTAATCACAAAAGATGGAATTGCAGTGGATCCGAAAAAGATAAAAGCTATAATGGAATGGCCAGTTCCAAAGGATGTAGCAGATGTCCGATCTTTCATGGGGTTAGCTGGGTATTACAGGAGATTCGTGGAAGGTTTCTCTAAGGTAGCATTCCCCATTACTTCCCTGCAGAAGAAAGGAAAACTGTTTCATTGGACCCCAAATTGCCAGAAAAGTTTCGAACAATTGAAACATCTGCTCACCACAGCACCTATTCTGAGTATAGCAAATCCCAATAAGGATTATGTAGTATGTACAGATGCTAGTAAAGAGGGATTGGGAGGGGTCTTGATGCAAGAAGGCAGAGTAATTGCTTACAAGTCTCGAAAATTAAAAAAACATGAGCAGAAATATTCTGCTTATGACTTAGAGTTGGCTGCCGTTATACACGCCCTGAAGATGTGGCGGCACTATCTCATGGGCCGGAAATTTTTGCTGCATACCGACCATCACAGTTTGACTAATTATTTCAGCCAACCTACCTTAAATGCTAGGCAAGCAAGGTGGGTGGACTTTCTAAGTGGCTTTGATTTTGACATAAAACATTTGCAAGGGAAGGAAAATAAGGTGGCAGACGCCTTGAGCCGGAAAATACACAATTTGTATGAAGTTTCCTTTAGTGGATGGAAAAGTCCCTTCATGGAAATGATAAAAGAAATTGCAGATCAAGATACTGAATATCAACAATTGAAATTGCAGATACAACAATCTGCTAAAGAAGACAGCCAACAAGAATATGAATTAGATGATGCTGGAAGGATTTACTTCAAGAAAAGATTGTATGTGCCTAATCAAAGCAGAATTAGAAATCTGATTATGGATGAATTTCATATCAGCCATTATGAAGGTCATCCGGGTTATCAAAAGATGATAACAACAATCCGGAAAGAATATTTCTGGCCTGGAATGAAGAAAAGCATTGTTGAATACCTGGCACGGTGCTTAGAATGTCAACAGATTAAAGCAGAACATTAGCATCTAGCAGGATTGTTACAACCATTGCCAGTTCTAGAATGGAAATGGGAAATCATCTCCATGGACTTTATTACGGGATTACCCAGAACAAAAAGGAATAATGACTCCATTTTCGTGGTAGTGGACAAACTAAGTAAGGCTGCACACTTTATACCAGTGCAATCTACATATAGAGCTGCGCAGATCACCCACATTTTTATGCAGAATGTATTCAAGTTACATGGACTTCTGAAAACAATAATTTCCGATCGTGATGTGAAATTCACATCAGCATTTTGGAAAACACTGTTTGCTGAATTAGGAACTCAACTAAATTTCAGCACAGCATACCATCCACAGACTGATGGTCAAACGGAACGAGTGAATCAAATGGTGGAGGATATGCTAAGGGCTTATGTCATGCAACAACCCACAAGGTGGGAAGATTACTTACATCTTGTAGAGTTCACGTACAACAACGGTTACCATACCTCAACACAAATGAGTCCATTTGAAGTTTTGTACGGTCGGAAATGTCGTACACCCACTAGTTGGGGAGGACCGGAAGATAAATTGAGTCTAGGTCCTGAGATGCTGAAGGAGATGGAAGATATGGTAAAGAGGGTACGTGTTAATTTGAAAGCTGCCCAAGATAGACAAAAGAATTTCGCTGATCAAAAGAGAAGGTTTAAAGAGTTTCAGGTTGGGGACCACGTGTACATTCGAATTCAGGCCAAAAGAAGTACTTTGTAGTGGAGTGGATGCGCTAAATTGGCACCACGATATTGTGGACCCTTTCAAATTTTAGCAAGGGTCGGACCAGTAGCTTACCAACTGGCCCTGCCAAGTCACATCCGAGTCCATAACGTGTTTCATGTTTCTGTCCTAAAGAAATATGTGTATGACCCTAAGCATGTAATCCGATGGCAGGAGATTCAGGTGGGTGATTGTTATGATAAAATTCAGTAAAGAAATTATATATGAAAAAGGAAACTAATTCAAAGAATTGTGTGTTGCAGGTCGAACCGGAAGGAGAGGTTCTGGTCGAACCGCTGAGCATTCTCGACCGGAGAGAAGTGCAGTTGTGGAAACGAGCTATTACCCAAGTTAAGGTGCAATGGCGACATTTTGAGCCCGACGAGGCCACTTGGGAAGATGAGGAATTGATGAAAAGGACCTATCCCGATCTGTTCGGATCTGTGAGACACCGAGACGGTGTCCAATCTCAGGGGGAGGAGATGTAATGACCGGACATTTTACGTAAATAAATTGTTATTTACCCTTATAGGTGAATAAAAATAACAGAAATTATTATTTTCTTGAAAATGATGGAAATATTATTTGTGCAAATGGTATAATATGAATTGCATGATATATGTGTACACAGTAACTTTATGTGAAAAGTTATTTACTCTTCCTGCTTAAAGATAAAGGAAAACAGTTGCTAGCATACTAGGGGAAAACCCTAACTGTTTTCTCTTTCCCATAGAAAAGGGGAAAGAAGAAAAGACCCGGGTTGTTGAATGAACAAACGGGAAGAAAAGAAAAGGCACTGGAGCAGAAGAAGAGGGCGCTACGTCTGGTGAGGACCAGATAGCACAAGCACATTTGTGTTTCATATTGCTGAGGCTATGGCCGGCAAGAGAGCTTGGGGGAGAGACTCAGTTCGGATGACTGGTCTCGTGGCTAGGAGGACATCAAGCATTCAATCACCTTCTACGTGTTGTAGAAGTGCAGAAGATAAAAGACAAGGATACACAGGTAAGTATCTGCAGTTTTCATTAAATCTGGAAGACTAGTTATTACCCTGTATTTCTAAGAATCTGATTATAGTTGCTATGAGTGTGGCTTTTGGGCTGTAAATCAGAACCTGGGTATTACTGAAATCAATACCGGTAATGATTAACGCCTCTGTTATATATATAAAATGTATACAGTAAGAGAAAGAAACAGAGAATGAGAATTTGAATAGTATCCTGTACTTTACTTTCGGACAAGTCAAAATGTGTAAAATAAAGAGACAGTAATTATTAAGTGCCAGAATGGAATAGAATGGCCGAACTACCATTACCGGGTATGAAAACAGGTATATAAATATTAATACCTACGCTATATAACAGTACCGGAAATAACCATTTACACCTAACATAGCATTCCATGAGCAGTGACTCATACGTTGTCAATAATTATACAAGTATTGAAGAAGTGAACAAGACAATACAAATATACTCGTAATGAAATTTCATTACGGGATGTAGCAGCCAAAGAAGATAGTTATGGTGTCCTATAAATATATGTATTTCCAGGTAAATAGCAATACAAACCCTCGCAAGAATCATAGTTTCGATAAGAGTTACAAGAAACAAGAATAATGTAATAGACTCACATTGTAAAAACTATGAATATAACCGCCGAATATCATAACTGTAGAGGTATCTGGTTGGCCGCATACACAGGTGAGTACCACCTGGTAGTATGGCGCCCAGTATGATGCCAAATAGGGAGTGATTTAACCTGAAGGTCATACCATCCGCTCGGTGGATATACTTATTAAACATCAAAGCAAGAAGACAAATATTGAAGAATTCGACCTGAGCATTTAACAGGATAAACATCAGCTAATAATGAGGAGAGTGGTAAACCACAAAGAGCGGAGCCTCTTCTAGGCCGTAACAGGCTTTCTCCTAAATTCCATACATAAACATATCAGAATCATTAATAAAAGTCTGTCGCTTGGATTAGTCAATTATCAAAAATAATATGCATTTGCATCATTATCAACTCATTTATCTATATATCATCTAACCTCTGAGAGACGGCAAACCCTGAAAGAGTAGGATCGTTAACCAAAATCCTCAGAACATTTCATTAAAACAGAAATAAATAACCAGTGTGTAACATGAGAAGATTCGGTGGCTCGTAGGGAGCGGCACCGCGTGCTAACAGATTATAAGCATATTAAACAGTAAAAATGCAATAAGATCAGTAGCATGCAAAGACCTGTTCGACAAATGGAGACAAACCCAATAATCCTGATGCATTAACCACGGCCGTTAATACCGAGTCCATTACAATATATTTATACTAAGAATCCGAACAATTACAACATGGAACAGAGGTAAATGAATGCAATAGATCTGAGCTTTCTGACAGGCCATAACTAAATTTAAAACCCTATGAACAATCTACACATACGGCGACCTGGGCTTCAACCCCAAAACAATGGTAAACAATGAACAGAAGGGAAGTTCTGCCGAGGTGAGGCCATTGCGCCAAGCTATGATAGGATTGACAAAAACCCTGATAGAGAAGAACAATAATAAGTCGAACTTCAAGATTGAATCAACCAGTAAAACCTACAGTGGTAGAACGCTTACCGGATTAGGGTGTTGATGGTCGAAACCCTGAATCAT
This sequence comes from Pinus taeda, assembly GCA_000404065.3. Classification (NCBI taxonomy): domain Eukaryota; kingdom Viridiplantae; phylum Streptophyta; class Pinopsida; order Pinales; family Pinaceae; genus Pinus; species Pinus taeda. The sequence goes on along the minus strand of APFE031561363.1, from coordinate 24,438 downwards.
CCTCGTAATCGCGGCCTCATCGGTCTGCTACCCTGCTCCAGCCAGTATTAATCAAGGTAGTTAGATTATTCACAAAAATACAGTGAAAAGGATGAACTAATACAGTATTGAAACTAAAGGAGATGCGCATCACCTGTTACAGATGGAGTTAAGGGCGAGAGATAGTGAGGGTTTCACCGTCAACCAGGCCGTCTCTAGAATACCTTCAAGATATCGGTGAGCTGAACCAGGAGTGCCCATGGTAATGGCACCCCGATCATGACAGCGACGCCAGAGCAAGGGCTGCTCTGTAGAGCTGGAACAACAAGGCAAATGACCGGGACCGCGTGAATGAAACCCTATGTAATACACTGCCCAAGGCACCTCAATCCTCCACCGTTCGATCGCTGGAAGTGATCCTGGCCGACGATTACTATGAGAATCCCGAGAGGTGGTGTGGCGGGACTGTAACATTAATGTCCCCAGCTACCAAACCCAAAGATCAGTGATGCGGATCGATGGCGTGGACCAAGGAGCTAGGTGTCACAAGTAGAGCACCTCAACATGCCGCCAAACGAATTGATATGTACCATATAAAGTGACCAAGGACAATCAACGTCCTATTCTCCGCCAGAAGATAGATATGCAGGATCATTCCATTTATAATCATATCAGTTATTACCAAAGTCAATTACCATGATGGCATTAATATATAGATGTGTAAGTAACGTAAATAATTTTTTTTTTATTGTGTAATGTTAACGTATGGAGGGATATGACAATCCTTCACCCTAACAAATTGATCAATAATTATATATCTCTTTATAATAAATTGATTAATAATAAAATATATGATTATTGGATTTTATTTTCTATTTTTTAATTAATAAATATAACAGTTTAATTATTTATTGTTTTTATAATTATTTATTGTTTTATGATTTATAATACTTCTTCTTAAACTTTCATTAGATTGTACTTTTATTATTTAAAATATATTTTTAATATATAAATATATTCAATATTTTAAATTTTTCTTATTATTTATTGTTTTTATTTTGATTAATAAATATTTTTTAATTTTTATGAAATAATAATTTTATTATTTAAAATATATTTTAAAATATAAATATATTCCATATTCTAAAATTCTTTAACATGTTATTATTGTAAATTACAAAAATTTAAACTTACTATTCTAAAAACATTCGCTAAGTTTAAAAAAAAATCTATTTAAACACATATAAAAAAACCAAAACCTTAAATAAATACATTAAACTTTATATACCGATCTTTAAACATAATAATTACATTAAACTTTAATAAATATATGTCACATTATAAATTATGTTTTTTAATTAAAAATCAAGCTCTACTATTTCGGATGATAAAAAGTAGTGTATAAATTATTTTTTTATTAAATTCTCTTTCTTGTATTTATCTTGTAAATATTTTATGGTATAATTTTTATAGGTTAAAATTCTTTCCTTGTATTTATCTTATGAATATTTTATTTTATAATTTTTAATTATTTTTTTTTATGTATAATAATATATATATTTTAATAATTAGTAAAGATGATTTAAGTTGTTTTTTAATATATATATATATGAATTAGTATAGTTACAAAAGTTAAATGGTTGGTAAAATTTTATAAACATTAAAATACTGACTTTGTATCTAGCTTCATGGTACATCTTATATTGCCAAAATTACAAAAAAACATAAAAATTAACTAAATTAGATTATTATTATTATTATTATTATTTTTTGTAAGCTTGGTAGGACTACATCTTATCATGTCAAATTTCTCACTTGGATGGGGTGATAACACAAGATTTGAACCCAAGAGGCCATTTGGAATTGAGCTACCCCTAGAGGACAAATTATATCTTTATTATTATTATTATTAAAAAATCAATATAAAAGTTAAACATATAGGTTTAAAAAAATATGTAACAAGATTTTTAATCATGGAGATTCATCTAAAGAGCTCATTAACATATCCTAACCCCAAGGACATTGAAGATAATTGAACATGCTTTAGCAACGCGAACTCAAATAAGCTTTGTTATTTTTTACCAATTAATCAACTTAATTTAAAAAAGAAGAGCATAACTACTTTTCAAATAAATCTCAACTTTTGATTGTGACTACTATTAAGAATATTTTAAAATATTCCATGTAAATTAAATCATTGCCATCCATCAACTTTTAATTGTGACTACTATTAAGAATATTTTAAAATATTCCATATAGATTAAATCATTCCCATCCACCTAATAATTATTGATAATTAAATTAAAGATTTCAAATTCTTATTTTAAAATAAGCATGTTTATAATATAATTAATCATAAATTTTTATTCGAAATAAATTAATATATCAACTCATAACCATAAATCTTTCTTAATAAGAAAACCATTTTTTTTCTTTCTATTTTTAATTCTAAGTCAGTCTATATATATACATATACATACATGTGTCAACTATATATAAAGTATGTATACACATCTCATTATACCCAATAATATATCATTGAAATATTTCATTTCAATTTTTATTTTTAATATTAAATATTGAAATATTTTTTTTAATATAGATTTTAAACTATTATTTTATAACAAATATTGAAATAATTTACACATACTTTTTAGATTATAGATATAATTCTATGTTCAATAAATAAGAGGAATATTTGCGATGTAGCATAGCCTATGCCTCTACCGCTAATTAATTTATTATAGGTCAGAAAGCTCTCTGCATAGTGAAAGTTCTCCACATAAGTGTGATGCGATGTTTCACACTTGCATACACGTATTATTACTAATAGTTTAATATTAAATAATTCATATGTCCTTGTTGCGATGTTTTTTCGTACTTATTCATCATTAGGGGAATTTTGAGGTCTAAGGGCATTCTAAGAAAAATGTACAACCAAAATAAACTTTATAAGAACCAATATGATTCAAGATGATGATGTCGAACATGAGGGATGATTCAACATTTTTGGAGTAAAAAAGTAAAAAGATTAAAAAATAATAAAATAATAAAACTATTTTTTCAACTCATATTTTCAACTTATCTCCCTAAGGTTTTATTCAAATTTCGAGCGAGAGTACTCGTTGGATGTAAAATTTAATTCCTCATCCAATGAGTAACCATGTTTCCTACTTTTGATGGACTTCACTACACAAAAAATGAGAAATACATGAAAAACGCGTGATTGCAATCACGCTTTTCATTTATTTCTCACTTTTCATGTAGCAGGATCCATCAAGTATGGAATATTGGTGCTCCTTGCATGAGGAATCAAATTCTACATCCAACTTGTGTTTCTGTTCTAAATTTGAGTAAACCCATAGGGAGATAAGTTGAAAATACGAGTTGAAAAAATAGTTTTTTCTCTTTTCCCTCTAAAATTTGATGATGTAATCTAATCTTATTTTATTATTTCCACTATTATTTTATAATTGCCTTAGGAGACCCATTTTAGATCTCAAAATTCCCATAATGATTGTGAATGTCGCTATGTCTACGATATTGTTGGTAATATTTTAATAATAAATAATGCATATATCTGTATTTTGAATATCACTAGTCAATCGAGTAAATGTTGTGTGGAGTGCAGAAAAAAACTATGTACAATCCATGGACACATACGATATTATTGGTAATATATTAATAAGAAATAATGCATATTCTTGTATTCCAAGTATCGCTAGTCAATTGAGTAAATGTTGTGTGGATAAAACTGTGTACAATAAAAACTCTATGCACAATGAAATCTCCTGGGGGAAAACTCTCTGCATACACACAAATGCCAGTGTACACCTCTGAGAGACAAGAAAAGCCTAGTTCTTCAATGCATGCATATGTGCTGATAAATAATCCATATATCCATATTCCAAATATCGTTAGTCAATTAATGGAAAAGGAAAAAACTTAAAATCAAGGAGAGTTAGATCAATTGGTTAGAGATTAGAGCCATAATTCACATCATATTATATTAAATTCTCTCCATGAGCATTTGCTAATAGTTTTGTGGAATTGCAATTGTATAGAGCCGTGAATAAAATTTATTATTAAATAAATTTGATTTTGTTATAAATTCAATTTAATTTAATTTATATCTATGATTTTTAGGTTTATATTTTTTTAAGTGGGGCATTCCTTGTGTGGAGATTTCTCTATGCGGAAGAAGCTTCCTTTGCATATTGAAACTTTTCATTGTAAGCTCTGCACAATGACATCTATGTACCGGGAAGCTCCACACAATGATCCCTGCCGAATAAAGTTTTTATACACCCTCATTCTCTCGCACGTAGCCAGTCCTCTGCATAGTAAAATCTATGCACATTGAAACATAATAATATTAATTCGAAGTTTGTAGAAAACTATTCGCATAAGAACACATGACAGTGAACACTTATCGTAGTGTATGCAAACCAAGAATTTTCCAATCAATTGATTAAAAAATTAGGCATATGTGTAGGGATGTATTATTGGTAATATCTTAATAATAAATAATGCATATCTCCATATTCTGAATATCACCTTTCAATTGAGTAAAGGTTGTACAGAGTGAGGATAAAACTTTTTACAATGAAAGCTTTCCACACAATGAAATCTCTTAGCAGAAAACTCTCTGCATAGGCACAAATGTCAGTGTACACTTCTTAGAGACAAAGTGATTTTTCCACAACATAAAGCTCTTCACATAAGCATAAATGTTAGTGAACATTGCTAAGAGACATAATGATTTTTTCGTAATGTAGCAAAGTCAAGTTCTTCTGTGCAGGCATATGTGCTAATGAACATCTCTCAGAGACATAGTGATTGTTTTGTCGTGTAGCAAAGCCAATTTCTTTTGTGTAGGCATATGTGCTAATAAATAATCCATATGTCCATATCTGAATATTGTTAGTCAATTAATGACAAAGGAAAAGACTTGAAATCAAGGAAAGTTTTTTTTTTGTCAACTGGTTTGAGTTCATCAGAGATCACATCATGCTTGACCCATGGCTTGAGAAACCGCAACCGAGGGCATCTAAGCCGTCAAAATCACTCAGGGATTGCATCTGGCCTGATCCACACCATCCCTTAACATGATTGGATTTTTTCCCACGAAGTTTCGAACTGATGACTTTCACATCACAGAGCGGCTTAATAATACACCTCATCATCGTCTATTCTATGCCTCGTGGGCTAAAATCAAGGAAAATTAGATCGATTGTATATTTTAATTGCTGGAGAAACTTTTCAAGAACAAATTTAGGGATTAGAGCCATAATTTCCTAAGTTTATTATCAGGTATGGCACATGATGAAGTTTATAGAACACAAATAAAACTCATATTATATTAAATTCTCTCCATAAGCATTTTTTAATAGCTATGCAAAATGACAATTGCATAGAGCTGCGAGTACAATTTATTATTAAATAAATTTTAATTTGGATATAAAGTTGATTTAATTTAATTTATATCTATGATTTTTAGGTTTATACTTTTTAAAGTGGGGCATTCCTTGTGTGGAGCTTTCACTATGGGGAAGAAGCTTCCTCTGCACAATGAAGCATTTCATTGTAAGTTCTTCACAATGACAACTCTACACAAGGAAGCTCCACACAATGATCCATGCCGAATAAATTTCTTATGCAACCCTATTCTCCTGCATGTACACCGTCATCCGCACAGTAAAAAATTCACACAATGAAACATAATACGATTAATTCAAAATTTGTAGCAAAACTCTTCGCATAAGTACAAAAGTTAGTGGACACTTCTTGTTGTGTAGCAGAACCAAGTTCTTATATGCTTAAGACTTTGGGAATCAATTGATTAGAAAATTAGGCATATGTACATGGTTTTGCAAGAAGTTCAATGTGTGTAAGAAGCTTTCAAAGAGGAATGAAGGATGTGCAGAGGGATATTTTAATTGTAGCACTTGAGTTTTAACTCATTTTGAGTTAGTACACATGAAATTTGATATTAGTAGATTGTGCAGAGTGTGGAGGTTCGAAAAATGAAAACTTGAAAGCTTCATTCGCACTCCGACACAAGAACAATGGTTATTTTATTATTAATAGATTGTGCGAAGTGTAGATGTCCCCAGAATGAAATCTTGAGAGCTTCTTTCGAACTCCAATACAAGACCAATGGTTATTTTATTATTAATAGATTGTGTGGAGTGCGAAGGTTCTTACAATGAAATCTTTAGAGCTTCTTCTGCACAATGGATTTGCTCTGCAGTCCCAAACATATGCATTTGTGTTATGTTGGAAGTATACATTAGTATTAATATTTTAATGCTTTGAAAATCATGCTTATAGATTTGGTGTTTAAATGATTCTATGGTTTTCTCGTTCTAGTATGCATGAGTACAATGAAAAACCTTGCACACAATTCATACATGGGCATACTTATAAATAACTTTTTTAATCACAAAATTTATAAACAATGCTAGTCCCCACCGCTATGTCAGTGGACTAATACAATATTAGATAGATTTTATATTTAGATTGCTGAAGTGATTTTGCAAGCATAGAGTCAGGGATTAGAGCCATAATGTGTTAAGTGTAATATGCAAACAAAACTCATATTATATTAAATTATTTACACAAGTATTTATTAATAGTTGTGTGGAATTGCAGTTGCATAGAGATGTGAATAGAATTTAGTATTAAATAAGTTTGATTTGGTTATAACGTTAATTTAATTTATAATTATGATTTTTAGGTTTATAATTTTTTAAGTGGGGCATTTCTTTTGCACAAATTTCATTGTGTAGGTGTAAAGGGATGTGCGGTAAGCAATTCTTTTTTATGTGCATTTCTCTTAGATCTAATTTCACATCTATGCACCCCCATTCTTTGGCACATACTCTATCCTCCAAATTTTGATACATTGTCAGAAGTGCTTTAAGATTGTATGGATTTTTAGTACACTTAAACATAATAAAAACTTTATCCGTCCTTCTGTATTCCGCACAACGAAATTTATTCAAATATAAAGAGTTGCGATTAGCAATTGTATTCTTGAGAGATCTATGTCTCAGATCCATAAATATTGTCAACTGTTGATTTTTATTTTAATAAATAACACAAAATCACATACAAAACAAAGTATCAAAGCATATGTTCAAAAATAAATAAAATATGTTATCATAAAATCGATAGAATTAGACAGTTTTAAATGGAAAATAGTTATTGTAGTTCAATATGTAAATAATGAATACTTCAAAGCCTGCTTAGCTAATTCAAGTTTCCGTTACACTCAAATAATAAATATTCAATGCACTAGCACATATTCAAGACATAAGCATTAAAAATAAACTTTCTCAATAGAATTAGAACTATAATATTGAGAGTTATTTCATTGTACGTAGAAAGCGTGTATAGGAAACATAATTAATTAATTAATATGCATAAGAACAGTTAAACCGAGTTTTGATTGTGTAAAACGCGATAGTGTGAAACAACTAAAAAAAATGTTGTTATGTCTCAACCAGAAGGATTTGTTGTGAAGGGATAAGAGCATAAAGTAGGAAAGATTATCAAATCCTTGTATGGCCTCAAATAAGCACCATGAGCCTAGTATGAAAAATCGATTGAGCATCTTCTGAAACTAAATTTCAAACACATTGATCTTGATGATGTAACTTTATTTGTCAATAAAGTTGGAAAAATTGTTGTCTATATTGTGGTGTATGTAGATGATCTAGTAATGACAGGAACAACGAAAATTATATTTCATCCATAAAGAAAGAATTGAGGAAAGGATTTGAGATATGTTCACTACTATTTGGGCATTGAAGTAAACCAACATTAGGAATTTATATTCCTCTCTCAAAATAAGTATGTTGGAGATTTGTTGAAGAAATTTGGCAGATGAATTCAATTCTTTGTCCACTCTAATGGATTTTTTTTAAAGCACCACTGTAAAGAAGGAAATGAATTTGAGGATGCAACTAAGTATAGATAACTTGTAGAAAGTCTTAACTACCTCACTACTACCAAACCATACATTTCATTTGTTGTTGGAATCCTTTCCAGGTTTATGCAAAAAACTTTGAGGGTCATTGGTTTGCTGCAAAAAGAGTTCTAAGGTACTTGAAGGGAACTTAAGACTTTGGACTCAAATATACACAGGTGGATGACTTTAGCTGGATTGGATACTCTGATTCAGACTTTGATGGAGATAAGGAAAATTGAATATCTATTTTAGGTTATGTTATGAGCCATGGATTATGGGTTGTCTCCTTAAGGTCACACAAATAGTCAGTTCTAATAGATTTCACAACAAAGGAAAAATATATGGCAACTATAGAAGCAACCAAGGAGATTGTGCGGCTCAGAAAAATTCTTGAGGATTTGTAAGAGAAATAAGTGCGCACCCATCCTATTCTTATTGGAAATAATTTTGCAATAAAATTGGCCAAGAATCCAAAATTCCATGATTGAACCAAGCATATCAATACAAAATATATTTTGATTCAACATCATGTTGAGGCCAAGACTATTCACCTATGCCATTGTTCTACAAATGAGCATATTGCAAACATCTTCACCAAAGCTCTTGGAAGAGGAAAGTTTGAAAGATTCAGAATGAGTGAATTGTACTTACAAACACCCCTTCAGATCAATGGGGAATATTGACACCTAATCCTTCGAGATTGAGCAAATATAATATAAATATTTAAATATAAAATAAGAAGATAAAGAGACATTGGTATGTGAATTGCAAGGGTTGCTCTCTCCTATGTGTATATATTAATGTTCCTCTTAATAGAAAATTGAATTCATGGAGTCACCAAATACATGGCTTGACAATAACAAACAATTTACCTGAACTCTTCTCACTTGAGGAGGTTTGGTTTTCATCATAGAGAAAAAAAATGTGCACTATTTTCCAAAAAATTGAAAATGATTCAAACTAACTAGTGAAGTTATTGAATCAATAGAGGAACAATATAAAACATTAAAAATGGGGTGGCTATACAAAGAGAGTTAACATTAGTTCTTGTGTAAGTAGATGGAAAATAGAAAGAAATGCAATAATGTAATTTAGTTTTTAATTTACCTTTTTTATGGCGTGCCTGATAGAGGGATGCATCAAGGTGTTTGAGTCATTGGAGTGCACTAATTCACTATGTTTACTTTTTTAACCATGAAACTCTATATTTTTAAGGGTTGAGCTACATATATTAAACGATGCTAGGTGTTTTTCATACACATTGGTAAAGTATTTTAGTTTTTTTAATTAACTGTTTTTGTTAAATAATCAATTTTTTAACTTGATTTGATGCATCCTTAACATTCACATTGGTGTTTTTAGTTTCATGTAGAGCTCCAATATTGTCTTAAATATAAAATATATATTTTATTATTATAAAATAATATAGTTATTGGTGCTCATTATATGCACTCTTGAGTGATATATTTTGGAGCACATTGGGTTATAGTGGTAAGTGAGGTGCACTCATGGAAAAACCTTTATGAAAACCTCTTGCCACACACCTCCACTACACACAGATGAGTGATAAAAATTTCAGGAAGGTTTCTTAAAAATATTCACTATAAGATGTTTTCCTTGTAGTGGTTTTTGACCTAAATGAATATTTTGTGGCATGTATATGTGCTTGCAAAAAGGGTCTGCATGGAGTTTTTACTTAGAATGGGCATGTAATTTGTATGATGAATCTAGGAATTGAAGAAGTATACAAAGAACACATCACACATGAATCATAATTTGTTCCAATAGTTCATGCACTAAAGATGTAGAGACATTACTTGATGGGGAGAAATTTTGAGTTAAAAACATACTACACTAGTTTAAAATATTTAACTGAATAAAAGAATCTAATAACAAAGTTACCAATTTAACGACATCTGTAACCTCAAAACAAGAACTATAGCCCCAAAAAAACTATTTCTGAAAACAAAAAGTGTTTATGCTACATCATTTTTTTTTCTTCAGGTTGAAATTCCATGTTTTTTTAACAATGATGTTAAAAACCACTTTTTTTGCGCAATAAACATGAAAAGCACTCTGGAAATGAAACTTTTTTTTGTGTGTGTTAAAATTCCATTTTTTTTTTTTAACAATGGCATTAAAAACTAAAGTTTTTGTGCAAAAAAAAATGAAAAACACCCCGAAATCTAAAAGTATTGATGCTGCATCAATTCTTTTTTTATAGTTAAAATTCCAACATTTTTTTAGCAATAACATTAAAAATAAAATGTCATGACTCCAAAAAGCCTTAAAATTCCAATATTTTTCAATGATAGCGTTAAAGATAAAATAATACGACTCCAAAAAACCTAAAAATTTCAATAATATTAAAGATGGCGTTAAAGATATATATCATGATTCCAAAAAACCTTAAAATTTTGACATTTTTCAATCATGGTGTTAAATATAAAATATCACGACTCTGGAAAACATTAAAATTTCAACATTTTTCACCCATGGAATTAAAGCAAAATATCATGACTATAAAAAACTTTATGGTTTCAATATATTTCAAGATCGAATAATATGACTTAAAAAAACATTAAAAATGAATTCCTAAAATAAAGTGTCATTATATCGAGAGTATTTTTTTTTTTAAAATGCTAAAAATATAACTCTTTTAAAATCTTAGCCTAAAACAATTTGACACATTGCAATGAAAACTAAAAAATCAACCATCAAATTGATACATAGTGGGGGCAAATTTAACACATTTCAATGAAAACTTAAAAAACAACAATTTAATTGACACACAATGGAGGTCGACTTGATCCATTGTAATGAAAATTTAAAATCAATTATCAAATTGACACATAATGGGGTCGGTTTGCTAATCCAACACAAAAAAGGGTAAAAAAAAATTGAAAAATAAATAAAACTTGAAAAAGAAAAATAAAAAATTAAAATCAAATGGAACAACAAAAGAATAAATAAAAAAGAAAAAGATTAAAAAAAAGATTACAAAATTTTAAAAAATGACAAAAAAATTCAAACACAATTTTTTAAATTATAAAGGAAACAAAGAAAACCCTTAAAAAAGAAAATAAGTTATATTATTTTTTTTTTTTTTTTTTTTTTTTTTTAAATAACAATACACCATAGAAAGAATAAATTAACATTTTTTTTAAGGTGGAAAAACTATATTCATACTTAAAAAAAATAAAAAATAAAAATAGAATAATAGGAAAAATATTAAAATGGTATATAAATAAATAATCAAACATAAATAAATAAAATAAAGCATATTAAAAAACTTAACAACAAAAATAAAATATTAACAAAATGGATAATTAAAAAAACTTAACAACAAAAATTAAAATATTACAAAAAATGGATATATATATATATTATATATATTATATAGTTATATATATATATATTATATATATTATATATATATTATTTTTATTTTTGTTTTTTTTTTGTGGTTGGGTTTATTTAACCCCTTCTCTCTCGGGACACCAAGGGACTGTGGGTTGGGCGATAGGTTAATTTCGGGAATTAACTTAGTTTGAAGTCAAGGGGCTGCGAGCTGGATGGTTGGAGCGGTGACCTGCTCCAACCGCTTAGTCCAAGACCTCTTGGGACCACCCAAGTAGATGAGGGTTGAATCAGCTTGAACAATTTTTAATTGTTTTTTTTGGATTCCATTTTTTTAAAAATAATTTTTAAAATTCATATTTTTTTAATGGTTTTAATTTATATATTTTCAATTGATTTATTTATTTGTTTTTTAGTTTGTTGTGTAATAATCTGTTTTTTCAATTTTTTTAGTAATGTTTTTTTTTTAATGTTACCTTTCTATTTTGTTTGTTTGTTTGTTTTTTTTTTTTTTTTTTTTAATTGTTAATGTTTAAGATTTTTTAGGTTTTTTTTTTTTTGTTTGTTTAATGGTTGTAATGTTTTTTGTTACATTTTTTTTTTTAAATTGTCTTAAATGTTGTGTAGTTTTATTTTTGTTTATTTACAAAAATATTTTTGTTGGGTATTTGATCCATTTTTTTTTGTGAATTTTTTTTATTTTTTTTTTTAAACAATTTTTTGTTATTATTATTATTATTATTATTTTAAAACAAACGTTAGGATTTATATTAAAAGCTAGATTAGGGACTAGAACTGTTACAGAGTTTGCATTTAAAAAATTTCTACAGAACATACGATACTCATGAAAATTATAGAATATGGGAGAACATTTCCAGATTATTCTAAAGATATTTTCACTATAAAATTTACCAAAACTCCCTAGTAAGTAGCAAAATTTACATAAAATGATGGAAAAATCACAAATAGAACATCAAAACATGCAACAAAGCTATCTCAGTTAGGTCTATTAACCCTATCATCCCTAGAATGACGAACCTACTCCCCACTAGTGGTAGCAGTGGAGCCATCCCTATCAGCCACCTTCAACAAATTAGCAGAGCCAAAAATTTCCAAAGTTCTCATACACTCGTTGAAGATGAGAATTTCCTCATGAAGTTCATCCACCACATCCTCCATATCCTCTTGAAGATGGAGTAGTTTAGCCTCCAGAAAAATTTGAAAAGAGAGATGCTGACATTACACCATGCCGTCTAGCTTCAAAATGGAAACCAACAGAGTGTGTGAAACATCCAAAATCATATCTAAAACATGATTGGCCTCATTAGCTTTAAGAGAATTATCCTTGCTAACCGAGATAATTACCCAGGTGCACTAATTAAAATAAAGAGAAGAAACAACAACTAATTCAAAAATAACATGAAACTCGATTGTAAGAAGGGTAAATTGAGAAACTGATATATAGATCAAGACCTTATTAGCACATGAGCCAAATGACTACCAACAGGCATATTTCATACTCCAAAGATTGGTTGGACTAAGAATTGACAAAAAATCACCCGAATCCATTAAATTTGTGATAACATCCCCAACAACCCTCATCACAATCGAGAAGAGCCAAAACTTCTTCCACCAGGTGAAGTATAAATAGATTTGACACCACTTCTTAAGAATAATCATAATTCCCAATTTCTTATGCTTCCATTTAATAAGGAATGGCATGAAATAAATAATTTTGAGATTTAAGGGATGCCGATAATCGAGGCTGATGGGATTAGGCACCTTGCAACAAGATAAACTCATGTTCTTCCACATTTCAAACAAAGGGAGGGTGGTGTAGGTCAGTGCGGATAAAAACATTTGGAGGAAAATAAACCATGGCTCCACGTTAAAGCCCTTGAAAAAAAACAGGCCCCAAAGCTTGAAGGCATAAAATTCTAGTGCCATAATTAAGGAATTGGTAAAATGAAAAATGCATCATTTAACTTGAGTCTCCCTTGCTTCAAACTAGAACCTTTCTTTGCAAGTTCATTTGCCTCTGAATTTAACTACTAGAGAATGTGATGAAACTTGATCTTCTCAAATTGCATGGAAGAATTGAGAACCCTTTGGACAAAAGGAGAGGGTGAGGTAATCAAACCTATGGTATTTACTAGTTGGTGAATAACGATTTTAGAGTCTCCATACACTGTCAAGTTATAACATTTTTTGTCTAAGGCCACCTCTAGACCCTTCCAAAGAGCAAGGAACTATGCCCTGTTATTAGTTGTTTTTCCAAGTCCCCATGCAAATTTCATCAAAAAGTTTCCTTCAGGGTCTAAGAGAATCCCTCCTGGTCCTGCCTCCCTCAAATTACCTTTAGAATCATCATCAAAGAAAAGAGAAAACTGGGTTTTCTCCATTCTCTAATTAAAAAATTTGTCTTGTTTTAGCCTAAGATAAGAAACACGAAGCTTGTTTATATTATGGATGCCAGTAAAATATGAAGATAATTTCTTGTCAATAGTAATCTAGCCCACTCACCCTCATGCAAATCCTCCATGTCCCTGTCCCTGGAACTGCGAGTCGAAATGGACTCAAACAACATGGAGTAGGCTTTGTCCGCAACCTTGTGATGGGAAGAACAGATGTTTTTAAAAACGTTCTTTTTTCAGTACACAATCCACATCACCCAAAAAATTAATTTTGGGAAGGAAATCCAACAACACATAGAGAGACTTTTTGATCCCACTGATAGAGAAATCTCCAATTTTCAAAGATGACAACTCAGGGTATCAAAATATGATAGAGAGAGAGAGGATTAGAAATAGGGCATTTCTTTAGGCCTTAAGAGAGAAGGAACAATGATGAAAGAGGTGGGGAATGGATTCCTTAGAGTGAATACACAAGCATTAGGGGAATTTTGAGGTCTAAAATGGGCCTCCTAAGGAAATTATAAAATAATAGTGGAAATAATAAAATAATATTAGTTACATCATCAAATTTTAGAGGGAAAAAAGAAAAAAAAATCAACTTATCTCCCTATGGGTTTACTCAAATTTTGAGTGGAAACACTCATTGGATGCAAAATTTGATTCCTCATCCAAGGAGTACCCATGTTGCATACTTTCAATGGACCTTTCTACACGAAAAATGAGAAATACATGAAAAACGTGATTGCAATAACATTTTTTCATGTATTTCTAAATTTTCGTGTAGAAGGGTCCATTGAAAGTATGCAACATGGGTGCTCATTAGATGAGGAGTTAAAATTTTCATCCAATGAGGAATCTCGCTTGACATTTGAGTAAAAAATTGGGAGATAAGTTGAAAATAGGAGTTGAAAAAGTAGTTGACATCATCATCTTATGAATCATCCAAAATTGTGAATCATCCCCTGTGGTTGACATCATCATCTTGAATCCTTTTGGTTCTTATAAATTTTATTTTGGTTGTAAATGTTTATTAGGAGGCCCATTTTAGATGTCAAAATTCTCCTAATGGCACATATGGAGGGACCAAGGATGTTTTTTTCAAAAGGTTTTCAGCTGTAAGGATTTTCAAGTGCACCAAGGAGCAACATAAAATGTTGATCTTTGGTATACAGTCGTTGTTCAAGATTTAAGACTAGATTCTTTGAGGAGGAGGATGGTGAAGTCTGTTGACTAAAAGAGAATAACCAAGCTTGACCAAATAGGGTAGGGAAGGACTCATGGACCAAGAGCGAAAATACGTTAAAGAAGATGAGATAGGAGCCAATCCTTTCAGTAAATCCAATAACTTATACCATTAAACCCAAAAGTTAGTAAGGAGGGGAGGCATATACCAAACTTCTCAACGATCAGTCCAATCCCAAAGGGAAATATCAATCAATTTTCTCAAGCCCTTTTCTTCGATCCAAATGGATATATCTTTAAAGTTCTCATGCATGCCTAATGGGCCATATATGGAGAAATTGTCCTTCCAATGATTTATGTGTGCCCCATTCCCAACTTTACAACCAAGGTGGTTAACAAATAAGGGGGAAACCTCTTTGTAGAGCTTCCATATCTATGAGCCTGAGCCGGTCCAGTGAACCTCCTCTGCTCTTAAAATTATATTCTTCTTAAAATATTTACTAATAAAAGCGACCTTCCACCATTCACTAGAGTCGGATATCAACATCCAAATTATTTTGTCTCCCAAAGCTATATTCATGAGCAAAGGGTCTTTGATGGATAACCCACCATTTTCTTTGGGGAGACTAACTATATTCCATTTGACCAAGTTTTCTCATTTTTACCGTCATGCCATAAAAATTTCTTGATCAAAATGCTCATTTGGGATAGCACTGACCTTGGATCTAGGAGACCTGAGCAGAGATAAATTGGTAAAGATGAAAACACAAATTTTACCAAAGTTACCTTGCTAACAACGTCTAACCAATTTTCTCCCCATCCCTGAATTTTCTTTTTGAATTTATTTAAAGTGTTGACCCAACATTCACTATTTAAAGATCCCAACGAAACCAAAATACCCAGATATTTGGAGAATTACCAGTCATTGACAAGACAAAATTCAAGATCTTTTGATATTTGCTGAAGAACAGAGAGAGGGAAATTCCACCCAAAAATTTGACTCTTTGCTTGGTTGAATAATCCTCCAAAGATATTCATGTATACATTTAAGGAGCACTTAAATCTTCTGGCACTTTGCCTATATGCGCAACCCAAGAAAAGGGTGTCCTCAACGAATTGCAAATGATTGACATTTTTAGTATTAGGGGCTATACTTAATCCTTTTAGTTTTCCTTTAGCCCTGGAAAATTCAATATTTCTGCTTATGTTTTTTTCCACTATGATATACAATAGGGGAGATAAGGGACATCCTTACCTTAGACCCCTGGAGGCATGAAAAAAATTGCAGGGCAACCATTGATTAAGGGGGAAATCAATTGGAATCCAATGCATGCTTCAATCCATTTGATGAAGGCCTCGCTGAAGCCCAATTTCTTCATTACATGAAATGAATAAGAATGGTGAACTTTGTCAAAGGTGTTTGCCATATTTAGCTTAATAACCATGATTGGTTCTCCGCGCTATTTGCGGGAATGAATGACTTCTTGAACCAAGATAACATTGTTAATGATTGGCCGATGCCTCATAAAACCTCCTTGATTCTCAGATATAGTTTTTGCGAGAATGTTTTTGAGCCTATTGAATATTATTTTTGTGAGAATTTTGTAAGTGGAGTTACATAGAGAGATTGGCCTGAATCTAGAGAAGGTGGTTGGCTTAGATTCTTTAGGGAAAAGGGAAAGAAAAGAGGAGTTGGTGCTACCTCCCAACCACCCTTTCATTTTGGAATCGTTTAACATTCTAAGCAGGTCTTTATGGTTTCCTAGAATATTCTAAAAAGATAAAATGGGAAAATAGTTGGGGTGATGGGCTTTATTAGGGTTGAGGGACCATATGGCCACAATTTCCTTCTCTTACACAATAGGCTGAGTCAATTTATAATTATCAATCTTAGAAACAATTGAAGGAAGAGCAGAAAGAAATGAATGAACCTCACTTGCATCATTCTATTTGTCCTCCAAGTATAGAGTTCCATAGAAGTGATGAGCCTCCTGCTTTATTTCCTCAAAGGTAGTTATCATTGGTTGACCTTTTGGAATTATCTCCTTCCCTTGCCTTTTCCTGCTTATGGAAGAAGGCCATGTTACTATCCATTGTATTCAACCATAGACTTCTAGACTTGAGGCACCAATACTCTTCTTCCTATTTACACAGGATTGACAGTTTTTTGCTTATCCTTTTATCTTCTTCAATGTGATCCTGAGTCACTTCTTCTACTTCCATCGAAGCTTGGCAAGAAGAAATATTGATAAGAAGGTCCTTCATCTTGGCCAGGAGGTTTAAAGTTTGATTTCGCCCACACTTTCAATGCCTTCTTGACATTTTTCAACTTGGTTTCCCAGCTGTGTAGGGGAGCCCCAGACACAGACAAACCAGGTATGAATAAATAAATCCTTCACCCAATCTTTTAGTATCCACCCAGGGATTAAATTAAAGGGAATAGGACCGAGATCCTATGAAGGGTTGATAATAATATGCACGGGGCAATGGTTAGATTCTCCTCTTGCTAGAATTGATGAAACTATTTCTGTGCCCTTCAACAACCAATTACTATGAATTAAAAACCTCTCAAGTCTTGCTACAATATGGTCACTCCCAACTCATCTATTTTTCCAAGTGAAATTTCCCTTTTTTTGGACCACATCCATGAGATTCCATTTGCTAATGATATCCTCCATTCATTCCTAGAATGGGTCTCTAAAAACTGAGCAACCTTGCTTCTCTGAAGTGAAGAGATTTGTGTTTAAGTCTCCCTCAACTATTGAATTTTTATGACATTGGTTCTCCTTTAGCCTAATTAGGGAATACAAAAATTCTTCCTTATCACTATAACTTACAAAGGCATATATAGTAATAAACTATGACACTTCCCCACTAATTTTGTCTTCTAAATTTACAGCTATCCAAAATATAGACTTAAGAATGTCCTCTAGAGAGAACATGGAGTCAACTCAAAGTGTGTTGAGGCCTCTAGATGCTCCAGTTGAAATCCACGAAACCAACGAACTAGAGCTCCAAAAAGATTTTGTTGAAGCTATCATTTCTTCTTCTTTTAACTTTGTTTCTTGGAGGAAAATAATTTGAGGTGTTTTTGCCTTAATGTGATCATTTACAACTTGGGATTTAGAAAAGTTTCCAAACCTCCTTACATTACAAGAGATTAGTTTCATCGTAAGTTCATGGAGGCCTTAGATTTACCACCTCTTGATTTGGCCGATGTCTACTCCTTATTACTCACATTCTTTAAGATTTTGGTTATCTGCGAGTCATTTCCCATCTTGATATTCTATTCCACCTCAGCTTCTCTAATGCCTTTGTTGATAGGGTGACCCTTTCCTTTGTGATTATTAACCTCTTGGCTTGAGGAATCACTGTTCCAATTTAGGATATTTTTGGCAATCCACGTAAAAAATTTACGAGATCCATCTCCTAATTGTTCTAGAGATTGGGGGCTTGTATCTCCTTCGTTTCGGTCTGAAGGACTCTTAATAGTCTCCCGACCATTGGAATAAGCTAGAATAGCTGTCAGATCTAACTCCATTAATCACATCTCCCCATATTTCGCCTCTTGTCCTTCTTCCATTACAATAGCTTTAATATTGTCATTCAACGGAGCCACCTGTTGAATCAACACCTTCATGCGACAAAATGTCAAAGGGATTGGTTGAGGAAGAGGCCACATTTTGGTATGAAGGTTTATTATTCTTTACACCACCCTTCCCTTTGGAGGAGGACCTCTTTTGTGATTTCCATTGGTCATCATTCTTAGGGGAGCCTTCATCATTTTTAAATCTATTTTTCTTGCACTCCCTGGCAAAGTGGGCATACTCATGGCAAATTTTACACTTAAAGGGTAGCTGGTCATAGTCTAGTGGCTAGGAGTAACTCTGTCACCTTGAGTGAGGACTATTTCTGAAGTTAAACTATTCTCCAAATCCACTTCTATGCAAATTTTAGCACAAGCAAACTGCTTCCCTTTGGGCTCAACCTTGTCAAGGTGACACCGCACACCATTTCCAATTTCCTTTAAACAGTCATCACTCCAGCAAGATAGAGGTAGTCTAGGAAGCTTGAACCACACTGGCTAGGGTTTCAAATCTCGTGAGATCCACCTAGTCGCATTTCTTATCAATAAAGAAGGTCACATTTTTCCTTGACTAATGCATTTTTTTAAGGTTATTTTTACCTAAAATTTTATGTGAATTATTATTTTTGGAAAAATACTTCAAATATTATAATTTTAGAGATAAAATTCATAAACTTTGCTATTTTTTCACCATTTTTTTATTCAAAATTTTCCATAAAAATATGATATTTGAACATTCCATTTTAGCACAGGCCCGAATGCTCATTCCTGTAAACTATATATATATGAAAAAAATGCATTTTTTGTGAAGTGTTTAAAATTGTTGAATTGAGGCTTCTGTGATCCATATCAAGTTTAAGAGAAATTCTTCGGTGTAAATCACAAGATAAATCATTTGTCGACGCGTTTCGAACCGACAAGTGTGGTTCATCATCAGGACAAGTTGAAGAAACATGTCCAGATTAATATGTTAAATAGTCTGAGTAGAGACTCCAAAAGCTATCTTGACTAACGGCTAATTTTGACTTTAGGACCAGAGTCAAGATTTAATGGAAATTAGTTAAATTATGTGAATATATAAAAATATAAAATAATTTAAAATGTGTTAAAGGTTAGTTAGAAAGTTATTAAAAATTATAATTTGTTATTTAAATGGGACTTAAAGTATAAATTATATGTATATATATAAATATAAAGAAATATATACAAAGGTTAGTTAGAAAATTATTGGAATAATAAAATTGAAATATACATAAAAATAATAATATATAAAGTTTAATTACAAAAGTTATAAAAGGTAAAAAGATTTTATTTCATTTTAAATAAATAATAAATAAATTATAATTAATTAAAAAAATATAAATTAAAAATATAAAATAAAATATTATGAATAATAATAAATAATAAATACTAAAATAAAATAATAATAATAATAATCAAAAACAAAAACAAAAAACAAAACAAGAAAACCCCAAACATTTAATAATAATATAATGAAAATAAAAAATAAATCAATTGATAAATAAAAAAGCGAGTGAAAAAAAAATTTAATAAAAAAAAATAAAATGATAATAATAAATAATAATAATTAATAATAATGAAAAAAATAAATGAATTAAAATAAATAAATCAAGTGAGCAATATTAATAGAAAACACACACACATATATATACATACAAAATCAAAATGAGAGACCCTAGGAGGAAGGAGAAGACAAAGTGCCAAGGAAAAATAACGACAAAAAGGGAACCAACGCAAGCAAGAAAGGGCAAGACTAGGAAGAAAGGGTCAGGATCCAGCAACTACTGATCTTACAGCCATCATCTCTATTGAGATTGCTCAGTCTTCTTTCAATTTCAATAGCTTCCCTGAATTTACGGTGATGGAACTGAGCCACCCTCGCAATAACCTTGGCCTCCTCAATACACACATGATGCTTGGTCTTTTCCGCATGCTCTACTAATGTTGAAGACTTGGTTCTTCCATGTCTTAGGTCCGCTGCATGTTCGCTAATCCTTTGATGGATGGAGCGCCCTGTTTCCCCGATATAGGGGGTCCCACAAGAACAGGGGATCAAGTAGACACCCTTCTTATTTCTCTTAAACTTGATATGGATCACATAAGCCTCAATTCAACAAAACAAGTGCTATTTAAGAAATGGAATGGTTGTGTGTATGGAAATGGAATGACTGCGTATATATGAAAATGGAAAGACTTTGTGTATAGGAGAGATAAACTTAAGGGTTTGCATGTAATAAATAGACAGTAAGGGTTTAGAGAGTCGTAGATAGGTAGGTCACATCGTCATCTTGAATGTTAGCAGGTGGAGTTGTGGAGGACTTTTTGAGTACAAGTTATGGAGTTTGAAGTGGAGATTTGTTATGAAAGAATCATTGAGACCATTTGTCATTAAAGATGGAAGATATGGCATAGATATAATGGTGGTCAAATCAAATGATGGTCGATTAAGGAGACATGTGATTATACATATTATACAAAATTATGTTTTCAAATTTCTTTTCGAAATAAATATTTTCCTTTACCTTTGGAACCTTTACCTTTCACTTGCTAATTTTTTTAATGTTGATCCACAAGTACCTTGAGCATGGTTGGTCTTCAAAAATTGATTTCCCTGCATACATGATTTTATTATGAGTTGCCTGAACTGATAAACAAATTGTAGCTACAGAATCAGATTAGCTGCAGAACAGAATTAGATGCAGAACGTGAAAAATAAAGTGAAATGTGGCTTATGGATCATGAATGAAATGGAAGTGGCTATGTAAGTGTAATGAAATGAGATGTAAGACAATATGATAAATGAAATTAAAATGGAATGAAAGTTGTAATAAGGAAAAATTGAAAATTTTATCGATGAAATATGACAATGAGATGAAGTGAAACTGCAAAAATAAAACGGAGTGAGGTGAGATGAGATGATGAATTTGCAGAATCTAAACTGCAGAGTGACTGTAGCTTTTTGTCACTACTTATTACAAAAAGAAAATGGAAAATATAGGGAGTCAGAAACCTTTGATTTTCACCCTGTATTTTCTATATAATTATGCCAATCAATGATTGGTTTTCACTGATATAATTATATTTCTTTTTAATTATTTTTCTCTCTCTTTTTTTTTTTAGGAAAAATAAAGACTAAGTTAGTGGAGAAGAATAATTCTTCTTCACTAGCTTCATTTCAGAATTTTCTTGTAAAATCTTAATGAGCTCCTCTTTTGAAATTGGTTTCTGATATATCTTTAATCTATGACCATTCACAAGAAGAGGAGTTTTACTTTCATCCATTGTTCTTATCCTCACTGCTCCATTACTAATGACATTTTCAATCTCATATGGCCCAAGCCAATGAGTTTGAAACTTCCCTTGAAAATCTTTAAACTTTAAATCAAACAATAGCGCTCAATCTCCCACTTGAAACCTGTTTTCCTTGATATATTTGTCTTGTCATTTAGCCCTCTGTTGTTGTACTATACTAGTCCTTTGAACTGCCTCTTGCTTGATTTCATCAAGTTCATTTAATTGCTCCAGCCTATGCTTTTGTGCCTCTGATAAATCTAGTCCCAGTTGGACTACCATCTTGAAAGTTCTAATTTGGAACTCTATAGGGAACAAGACTTGTTTCCCATAAACAAGTTCATAGGGTGTATGTCAGGTTGCGTTCCTCCATGTAGTTCTATAGGCCCATAAGGCTTCAGGATGCCTTTCTGCCCAATTTCTTCTATGTAGATGCACAGTCTTGATGAGGATTCCTTCAATCACTTTATTTGTAGATTCCACTTGATCATTTGCTTGAGGATGATAAGGAGTATATTTCCTATGTTTGATCTTGTATTCTTCCACGAGCCCTTCCACCATGTTAGATGTAAATTGAGATCCCTGATCTATCACAATTTCTCTTGGAACACCAAAACGAGTAAATATGTCCTCAAAAAGTAAATTAACTACAGATTTTTCATTAGCAAAAGGTAATGCTTTGGCCTCTACCCATTTAGTGACATAATTAACGCATAGCAATATATAATTCTTCTACTTAGATGGAGGATTAATTGGCCCAAAAAAATCTAAGGCCCACATTTTAAAAGGTCCGATGAGTACCTAAATTTGTAATGGCATTTCATTTGAGGGAGCAGGTTTCCCTACCCTTTGATAGTTGTGACATCTCCTAACATATTATTTAGCATCTTTGAAGATGGATGGCCAATAATATCCTAAAGAAAGGATTTTATAGGCTATCCTCTTGTCAGAATAGTGTCCACCACATGGCTCATCATGACATGCCTTAAGAATCTTAGGCATTTCATCTTCCCTGACACCCCTTCTGATCATAAGATCTAGGCCTATTTTATACAATTCATTAGTGATCCATGAGTATCTTGCACTTTCCTGAATAATTTTTCTTTTCTCTCTAGGGAAAAAATGTGAAGGTAACTTTCCTGTGACTAAATAGTTAGCAATATCTACAAACCAAGGAGTTTGAGTAGTTATTGCAAAAAGACATTCATCAAGAAACTTATCTTCAATCGGAGAATCTTCCTTGATATTCTGAATCCTGGATAAGAAATCAACAACTGTGTTTTTTTTCCAGGTCTATCTAGCACAGTAATGTTGAATTCTTGCAAAAGTAAATGCCATCTAGTAACTCTGCCATTAGTAATAGGTTTATTCATTAAATATCTAACTACAGAGTGATCTGTATGAACAAGGGTTTCGTAGCTTGTTATATAGTGTCTGAACTTGTTAATTGCATAAACAACAGCTAAAAATTCCTTTTCAGTCACAGTATAATTTAACTCAGTGGGAGTAAAATTATTACTTGTATAGTAAATGGCATAAGGAATCAAATCTTTTTGTCCCAATACAGCTCCCAGAGCTGTATCTAAAGCATCTGTTGAAATATGGAAAGGGAGTTTCCAATTCGGACCTCTTAAAATGGGTGCTTTAGAAATTTTTGTTTTTAAGGTTTCAAATGCCAACTGGTAATCAGAATTCCAATTGAATTCACAATCTTTGGTAAGCAATGTGAAAAGTGGGGATGCTATTTTAATGAAATTTTATATAAACCTTCTATAGTATCCTGTAAATCCTAGAAAACTTCTAACATCCTTTTGGCAATTTGGAATTTATAATTTAGAGATGACTTCAACTTTAGATTTGTGAATTTTAATCCCATCTCCTAAAATGTGATGTCCTAAAACAATACCTTTTGTAAACATCATAAAACATTTGCTTATTTACATATTTTAAGAACTTTTGTCCAAATTTCCCAAAGCTTCTTCAAATGTATTGCCATAGACTGTAAAGTCATCCATATATACCTCTACACAATCATGTATTAGATAATAAAAAAAAATCCCTAGTACTGCTCTTTGGAATGTTGTAGGTGCATTATATATCCCAAAAGGAAGTACTTGGTAGGCATATGTTCCCCATGGACAAGTAAATGTGGTTTTATCCTGATCTTCAGGTGCTACTTGAATTTGATTATAACCACTAAAACCATCCAAGAATGAGAAATACTTCTTTACCTGCTAATGTATCTAACACTTGATCTATAAAAGGAAAAGGAAAATGATCTGTAAGGGTTGCTTTATTCAGTTCTCGATAATCAATGCACACCCTCGATTTACCATTCTTTTTAGGCATAATTACCAAAGGAGAAACCCATTGGCTATCTAAAATTGGGTAAATGAAGTTTACATTCAGTAATTTTTGGAGCTCTTCTTTCAGAATCTCTCTAAGATTTGGATTCATCCTTCTCTAAGCATAGAAAATTTTAGGGGTGAATATTCGCCCTTTGGCGAAATTAAGGGGTTTTAAAATTTTAGTGGGAAAATATTTTGTGTCATAGTACATTTTTACAAATCACCTCAAATAGCCCACCTTATTTTAAGGGAGAAGGTAAAAAAGGTAAATTTAGCCCTTGA
>APFE031561354.1:0-36271 GCA_000404065.3 Pinus taeda | reverse complement strand
TGGAAGACTGTAGAGAAGAAAAAGAAAGCTACATCACCAATCTCGCCAAGAAAGACAAGGAGCCAGACAATTAGAAACTAAGAAAGTATAGGTCCGATAGACCAATTTGGTCTCAGTGGACGTTAACCATCATCATCATCATCATCATCATCGTCAATAAGGTCTGGAATGGAATACATTAATTACAAATGCACAATATATATTACATATGTATTCATCAACAAAATCAAATATTTTGTGACAACTGAATATTCTAAAAAAAAACAACATCTTTCCAACAATCTTCATCAATAGCATTAGTTGACCAATGAGTAGTTTTGTTGTTTCTCTCTTTAGCGAACCAACCATTAAAATGTTTTCATTTAGTAATTCTACAACATATTCTATTATATGATTATTAATTCTCCCCAAAAGTAGATGATAATCCTAAAATTTATTTTCTACATATTTCCTTTTATAGAAGACCTTTTGGAACTCCTACATTGTAATGACATAATTGTATTCAAAACTCACTTTGAGCTACATTTTTGGTTTTTAAGTGGGACATTATTAAAATTATCTTATCTATTGATATTATTTGTAAATTATTATATGTTATGTTACGAGTGGAGAATGTTACTAAGGCACTTCCAAAATGTTTCCTAAGCAAAAATATATCCACCTATATAAACTCCACAATGTTATATTAATGTTGAGCATGCTTTGGTAGCTTTTGAAATGAGAATAAAACCATTATTTCATTATCATAACTTTGGATATAATTTAGCATGAACATTTTTTAAGTAAAAATGGTTGATGAACAAAAGAATCAGGACTTAACACTATAATTATCACAATATGAAAATCTAGGGGTTAATGATTTTATTGTGAAGTGTAAGTATATCCATTAGATTCCTTCGAATCTACTAGACAAGCAAAAAATAGAGCCTGAGTAGAGAGAAATTATCCCAATAAGGAAGAAGGTTGTCATAACTATACCATATACTTATATCCACGAGTTGCATTTCAATAAAGAATTTAATAGCTTCATGAGAATGGAAATTTTAGGAATGTCCTATAATGATAGATTTCATGTCATCATGATTATATTTACACCTACCAATTGCATTTTTTTAAAATTTCTAAGCCCAATGTCTCATAAACCATTCCTAATAGATGTTTTGAAATCTTTCTAAAAATTATGTGTTGAAGTGCATAAATAATTAGTTTGGAAATATATATATATATATTGAAAACTATATATATAATGCATTCAGTTGTGATTTCAATATGAGATAAAGGGTTATGTTTTCTGTTATGCTATAACCTCTTTTCACCCTCTAAAAATATAACTTTGTCTCACCAATCTACTTCCACCACCATTGTTTCCTCCTTCTCCTCTTGGTGATGGATGTGTATAATGTAATCAAGAGTGAAAATTTTTTCCCCTTAGAGACATCATAAACCAACTAATCAAGGATATTTTTATTCAAACAAGATTTCTTCATACAAATAAATTGAACTAAATCTTACCTCAATATTTGAACAAGATAATTCTCTAGTGTAGAAAGATAAAATTTTAAATATTCCATGAACATTGAGAATCTAATTTATCAATTTGATAAATGGTATTGAAGATTCCTCCTTTGTAAATATGCACTTTAAATCATCTTCAAAACCCTCCTTATCCATTTCTCCATTTCGATCATGAACTCTTATGTTCCTTCAAACAAATTGGCTCCATGTAAAGTGATAGAAGTGGGGCTTGATTAGTAAACGAACTTTTAAAGATTAAGAAAAACCTTTATAAAATGGATGACATGTTATTCAAAGTTCTCAAGTAAGATAACTTCCTACATATATCTTAGCATAGTTATTCCTTGTACATTTCTAAAAGAATACTTGTCAATGTTTAGAAGGTGAATGGATATAATAGCTTTGAGAAGTTGTGTCCTAGTTATTTTATTAATGAAAATATTATAGGCAATCCATTCCCCACAAGGATCTATAATTAAAGCACACACATTTCATATTGTATCCATGGATATTCTCATCCAATTCTATAGTTTTTTAGCATCCACAAATTAAGACAATGAGTAGCAATTGTGAAGCAATTTGGCCTCTCCATATATAGCTTCATCAAAATAAATGCCATCAACATCTCATCATCATACCCATTTTTAGAAACCTACAATCATGATATTCCATAAAATGGCATTTCTCTCTGAGATGTTTTTTTATACACTTGGAAATTATCATCCCTAATATATCGCTATTGAGTCGTGGCTCCTACCGCCGTATTATAGATATTCTTCCAAGGAATTTTATGTTGGCACACTACGATAAAAAGGTAGCATATGTGTTAGAGTGGAATTTGATCATAATATATATGAAATAAGGGATGGAAGTGATAATTGAAATATTGAATACCATTCTAGTGTGTGGATATTTAAATGTGTTTATGTGAGAAATACATAAAAAAATTCTCTAAAAATAAATGTTTGTGTTAACCGTCATGTTAGAAATAAATGTTCAACTAATTGTCACTTTAGCAACGAGGTATAGATGGTAAGGATATCTAGTGTTCTAGGTTATTTCATAACTTTATCATTTAGTTCAAGGCTAGATTGAAGATACATTTATTAAAATCTAAATTTTAAATAATTAATTCTAATTCATTTTAGATTTTATTTAAAAAAAAATCCGAGGCATTCATGCATATATTCTTTTGCCAAAGATGTTTAGAACCAAATGTTACCTGTATTGTTTTCTTATTCCTAAGGGAAAAAAACATAACTTATTTATATATAAATTTTGTAAATACAAGAACAACATGTCTAGTCTTACAAGATCTACCCATATCCATGCAATGGCCAAAAAAAAAAACCAACTCTCCCACAAACAATTTGCACATATTTACACCATTTGACCACCCCACGGGTGCACACAAAAAACATATAAAAAGGATTAGAGTTTACTAATCATGAGCATTCTAATCTAAAATCAAAATATATTGCCTAAAATATTATAACATCATTGTCAAAAAAAAAATTACATCAACCTATAAAATATGAAGATAAAAAGCATAGATGAAAAAGATTCTATAATTCTATGTGTTGAGTTTTCCACAAATGGACAATGAAAGAACCTATAGTGCTCATTATTTAATACCTCCACCATGGACCAAAGACCCCATTCCAACTAAATTCCTTCCATAGAAATATTTTGTACATCACCCTTTCACTCCCTATAAATATGAGTGCATTAAAAATAAACATAAAAAAGCTTCATCCTTTATAAATTGTCTAATATGTGAGTAAGTTGGAAGGAGTACCATTGTTTAATATCATTGACCCAATTTATAACTAGGAAGGAATCACTGAAAACTTAGAGTTGATTAAAACCCTTTTCACAAGAAAAAGTCATAAATGAGTGACGAGATAATAGCTCTTCAAAATATTTTGAACCCCTCCCAAGTCCCATATTGACCTTCAAATTGTGTTTATATGATAAATAGAGAATAGAGCCACCACTACATGAGAATGTTTCCTCGTGCTAGGCCCCATCAAAGAACCCCATGTGGAATATTTCTTAGGCTCCTCTGGAACCATGAGCCTAATCCAACAAGGGACAAAAGGTATATGAAGATGAGAAAGAATGGGAAAAACTTCAATAGCCATCCGATCTAGGGAAGAGTGCTTGCTATGAAAAATATCATTTTTTCTTGACAACTAAATACCCCAATAGGAAAGAAAAGGAAAATCCTTAAGATGTTTATTATTCCTATTTTGGACCCAAGACCTTCGTTTCTCCTCAAAAGAGGGGCCTTTCCAAACACATATTTGATAAAATACAGTAGCACACAAATTCCAAATATGAATAGAGAAAGGGAATCCAAAAAATATATTCTCTATAGGTTCAACATTTAATTTACATAGTGAACACCAACAATGACCAATCTTATGGTGGCTTTGAATCATATCCCATGTAGGGACCTTTTTTGCAATAGTGCACCATATGAATAGGCAATATTTAGCGAGGATGTTTTCCTTCCAAATTCCTCTCCACCACTTTTCCCAACCTCATCCACTATAGCTCTATTTAAGTGAATATACCCCATATTGTGTGTATATATGTCAATTGGTGAATGATCCCAAACCAACTCGCCATCATTCTTGGATATTACAATATCAGCCACAAGTAAAGCATCAATATAGCCCCTCCGAATTTCCCTAAAATCTTTATTGATTTAGAAATATTCAATTATAATCCAACCTTGATTCCATATAGTGGATTGATCAGGGCAATTAATATGGGCTAGTCTTGATATGCCTTTTTCCCTGAGCAAATATATAATATCCTACAGAAAGTGGTGTGCTTGACTGTGTTATGAAACCGGCTCACAAAACGATAGAAACGATAGATCAATGCCTTAGAAATAAGCCTCTTTGAGGGGGCAACATCCTTTACAGTACACAAATGAACAATTGTTAGATGATTCAAATGAAAAAACCTCCTTTCTATATATAGGAGTCTAAGGGGTCACAATATAACCAAATCCGACCTAACAATAATAATATAAAGGCACAATACTAACAATATGGGGACAATAGGGGCACAACAATAACAATAAGGGATGCAAACACAATAGTAATGGGGGAATCACTAGTATTATAGGGACCTAACATACCCCTCTCCTTTAAAAAAGTGTTGTCCTAAACACTTGAGTAGCTCTGAATGCTTATGTATAAAATTCTCATCCTTCCCTGTGTAATCTTCAATGGGTAAGTTCCACTTGATGAGATACTCCAACATTGATCGATTTCATAGTTGTTGAGTTATTTTTCTTTGACTGCTTTAGTTTCCAATATGATTTTTCCTTCCTCATCAATTTCTAGAAATATTGTTTGAGCTGGAAGCTTGTCACCTATAACCTTCTTTAAGCATGAAACATGGAAACTTGGGTGCACTCGGGAAGCTATAGGAAGCTCCAATTTGTATGCCATAGTACCTACCTTTTACAACACCTTGTATAGACTACAATACATTCGTGAAAATTTATTATACTTCTTAGCTTGATTGAGGGACATTTGTTTATATGGTTGTAGCCATAAGAATACCCAATCACCTACATCGAAACTTATTTTGCTACAATGTTGATTTCCTGTCGTTTCATTCTATTTTGTGCCAAGGTGAGGTTATCCTTTAAGAGTTGGAGAACTTGTTGTTGATGCTCAATGTGATATTCCACTGCTTGAACCTTAGAATTTTCTCTTAAATATGATGTGATGGATGGTGGATGATATCCATAAAGTGCCATAAATGGGGTAATTTTTGTTGTATTATGAAAGGAAGTGTTATACCACCATTTAGCCAGAGGCAACCATTTGACCCATTTTGTGTGTTTATCAGATACAAAGCAACAAATACATCCTTCCAAACATTTGTTTGCTATCTTAGTTTTCCTAGCATATTGAGGATGATAACATCAGCTATGAGCTAACTAAGAACCAAGACAAGAAAATAATTTTGTCCAAATATTTCGAGTGAAAATGGGATCTCTGTTGCTTACAATAATCTTTGGGTTTCCATGTAGCTTTTGAATTTTTTTTATAAATGTAGTGTAAATTGTACTCGCTTTAAATGGATGAGATAGTGCAAAAAATTGTGCATACTTGGTAAGTCTTTAAACTACCACCATGATAACACACTTTCCTCTCGACTTGGGTAACCTTGTGATAAAATCCATTAAAATCTCCTCCCATTGTTGGCTTGGAATGTATAAAGCTTGTAATAGTATCAAGGTTTTAATTGTTTCAACTTTATTTTGTTGGCAAACCTAACATTTCACCACAAACTTTTGAATATCCGATTTAAGGCCATCCCAAAAAAAGTCCTTCTTAACTGTGTGGTAGGTTTTTAGAAATCGTGAGTGCCCTCATAAGAGAGAGGTGTGCAATTACCTAAGAATCTTTTGTTTTAGTGTGAATTCTTACATAGGTATAACTGATCCTTGTACCATAATGAATCATCTTTCTAGCTAAATGTATTAGATGTACTCGGATCTTCTTCTATCTTTTGAATGAGTGCCCACACTTCCTCGTCATTCTTCCATTCATCCCTTGCTTCATTTATCCAATCTGTTTGGATAATAGAAATGGCACAAAGAAATTCTTGCACATCCTCATCCTTTCTTGAGAGTGCATCTCCCACAACATTTTGTTTCCCTTTTTTGTAGACAATTTCAAAGTAATAACCCAACATATTTGTGATCCATTTTTTCTGCTCTTCTAATGATAATAATTGTTCTAAGAAGTATTTAAGACTATCATGATCTACTTTTACGTTGAAGTGTCTTCCTATTAGGTATGGTCATCATTTCTTAAATGCATGTAGTATTACCAACATTTCATTCTCATAAATAGTTTTGTCTAAATATTTTTCTTCGATTGGACAACTTTCGAAAGCAATGGGATTTTCTTCTTTCATTAAAACAACACCAATTCCATTTCTTGAGGCATCACTTTGCATAATAAAGGTTTTTGTGAAGTCCAGTGTAGCTAAGACTAGTGCTTGGCACATTGCCTCTTTAAGATGTTAAAAGGCCTTTGTTGCTTCTAGAGTCCATGAAAATGCATCTTTCTTCAATAATTTTTTTAGAGGTGTTGCTTTTCTCCCAAAATTCTTAACAAACTTGTGATAATACCCTGTCAACTTGAGAAATCGTTGTAGATGATTTATGGATGTTGGAATTTTCCATTCCTTAATAGTTTTAATTTTTCTAGGGTCTACCTTAACACCTTTATGAGATACAATATGAACTAGATATTCCACCTCTTGTACTCCAAAGAAACATTTGGATATTTTTGCATATAATTGTTTCTCCTCCAATAGTTTGAGCACAATGTCAGCATGTTTGACATGATCCTTCCAAGACTTGTTGTAGATTAGTATATCATCAAAAAATACTAACACAAATTTTATAAGGAAGGGATTGAAAATGGAATTCATCAAACATTAAAATGTAGAAGGTGCATTAGTAAGGCCAAAAGGCATGACCAAAAATTCATAATGATCTGCATGAGTTCTAAATGTTGTTTTTGGAATGTCTTCATTCTTCACTCTCATTTGATGATATCCTAAATGAAGATCTAACTTGGTGAAGTGAAATTGATCCATGCAATTCATCCAATAATTCATCAATGATAGGAATGGGAAATTTATCTTTAATAGTGAACTTGTTGAGCTCCCTAAAATCTAGACAGATGTGCCATGATCCATCCTTCTTGTGAACCAATTCTACTAGAGCAGGGGAATAACTTTGACTAGGTTGAATTATAGCAACCTCTAACATTTTTGCAACCATACGTTAAATTTCACTCTTTTGGACATAGGGATATCTGTAAGGCCTGATGTTTGGAGGAATAATTCTTGGAATCAAATTAATAGCATGATCATGGTCCCGAATAGGTGGGAGGCCTTTGGGAGTCTCAAATAACTTGGGATGATTGTCCAAGACATTTTCAAGATTTGGAGAAATGGATGATTTCGATGTGGGAACCTCTAGTGAACATAATTGTGTAATTATGCCTCATTGTTATTTCTTTGGTAGCTTTGTCATTATGTTAGAGTTGATTATCTTTCCTAGTTTCCCTACGATAACCCTTAATTCAACTTCCTTTCATCTTGGAGAGAATTTCATGAACAATTCTGGAAAATTATAAGTTATTGTACCCAAGGAGTGTAGCCATTGGACTTTTAGTACAACATCAGCACCACCCATTGGAATGGAAATCATTGGGCTATTTAATACATATTGTCCCATGGATAGCTTGATATTATGGCACTTTCCTGAGCAATTTATGGTTCCTCCGCTTGCAACCATCACTTGACACTCTGGTAATGGATATAGGAAGAAATTCAATTCGTTGGCTATCTTACAATGAGGAAAATTATGGGTACATCCCGAATCAATCAACACTATTACCTTTTTCTTCTTGATATGCCCTTCTACCTTGATAGTTTGAGGAGTGGTAATTCGAGCCAATGCATTATAAGATATGGTCAGATTCAATTCTTCTTTCTCTAGGGTTTTTTTCTTGGTGTATATCCTCTTCTTTTGATGTTTATTATTCCTTTTCTTCCTCCTCTCCACAACCTATGTAAAATAGTTTCTTCACGACACACTTATGACCTTTAGTGTATTTCCTATCACAACTATAACAAAGCCCTTATGCTCTTTTTTCTTCCAATTGTTGTGGTGTCAACCTTGTAGGTTGTGGATGGCTAGGGGAAAAAACACTTCCATCTTTATGATTGTGAGTGGTAGGCTTCCTTGTTTCCATATTTTTGCTTTCCATTTTTCTTGCCAACCTAAATGCCTTCTCCAATGAATTGGGTTCCCAAAGGTGAACCTCATGTTGGATGTTATCTTTTAAAGTCCCTATGAACACATTAATCATATGCTCCTCTCGAATATCTTTTACCCTTATATTCAATTTTTGGAAGTCCTCAATGTGCTCCATCATTGAACCCTTTTGTTTGAGATTTATCATTTGGCTAAAAAAGTGTTGCTTTTTGTATCCTTAATGTGCTATCATTTCATCCATAAAAATAGCCCAAGTGACAACTTGTTTATGAGAGGAAAGCCATCAATACCATACAAATTGATTTGGTTCCAAATATAAAGTTGCAATGTGTACCTTTTGTGTGTTTTGCACATTATGGAGACTGAAAAATTGCTCCATCTATAGTATCCATGTTCTAGGATCCTTTCCGTCAGAGTTCCTCATATTGATCTTTGGAAGATGATGGTTCTTTGATCCAACGTTAGAGTCTATGAAATCATGATTAACATTTATTTTGTTCTCATCATGAGTTTTCTTTACCACCCTTTTGCCATTAGTAAGCATTTCTTGTAGAAACTTTGTCAAATATATCTTCAAATCTGTCTTCAAATCTTCCATGCCTTTCTTTAAATCATCTAGCCTAGCTTCCACACCATCCATCTTAGCTTCCATTCCATCCATCGTAGCTTCCACGTCATTCATATTAGCTTCTACGCCTTTCTTTAAACCATCCATATTAGCTTCTATGTCATTCTTTAAACCATCCACCTTAGCTTTTGTTACTTTTTGTGCAAGTGAAATTTGTTGCACATGGTCTCATAATTTTGATATATCATGTTGAATTCCTTCCTCTTCTTCATGCGTCATGCTACAACTTTTAGGTTGCTTACTATGTATTTCTGTTTTCTTTCTTCGGGGCATCAATTAAGAATGATAATACTTCACTATGCCCTTTGAATTCCTTCAAACTAATTTTTCAAACCAATATTATGCAAAAATTAAAACAAAAAACTACACACCTTCTTTTCACTTTACAGGAGCTTGATATTAAATCTGATTCCTTCCCGCGATAACAATCTGAGTAATCATTCTAACCCTGCAAGTTTGATCAAGATTGTATTCTCCAATGAAGGTTTATGACAAGTCTCCCACGATGACCTAAGAATAGACTTGCTCAGTAGATCGAAGTTGTACAATGAGCCCCAAGCCACTGTTTCAACCTTAGGTTCTCAAAATGATACCCGAAAAATTACAGTCTGTCCTCTTTCTATAACTTCTAATGAAACTTCAATCTGATGCTGAGAGCAAAAGTTATGACGATTTTCCCAAGGTCACGTTTTTGGAATTTAATTTAGAGTTCTACAAAATCCTAAATTCCTTCGATTATATATCGAAAATATAGCGAGTCCAGATTTGAAATTTAGGCCACATGTTCAGCAAAATTTCATCTCAAATGGGTTTTTTTTAGCTTTTGAAATGTCATAGAAAAAAACTTTATGGCGACAATTCCATGATGACCTATTTGGAGTAGCAAAATCCTAGAATCGAAAGCTCTAATACCAAATTTTATGAAACCAACTCACAAAAGGATAGAAAAGATAGATCAAAGCCTTAAAAATAAGCCTCTTTGAGGGGAAACCTCCTTTACGTTACACAAATGAACAATTCTTAGATGATTCAAATGACAAAACCTCCTCTCTATATATAGGAGTTGAAGGGGTCACAATATAACCAAAGCTAACCTAACAATAATAATATAAAGGCACAATAATAATAATATGGGGACAGTAGGGGAACAACAATAACGATAAGGGATACAATGACAATAGTAATGTAGAATCACTAGTATTATAGGGACCTAACAAACTGCAACTATGCCAAGGATCTTGTTTGAGTCTCACCTTTGACCCATTTCCAATATGTTGTGTCAATTCTAAAGCAATAACATCCATAGAGTTTAGAAAATACACCATATAACCCAAATATTAGTATGGGGCTTGTCCCTCAACTACATCTAGTCTTCAAGAGAACAAATATGAATATATTTTTGATAGAGTACTAAAGTCGACAAGATGATAGTAGATAGGAGTCTCCATCCACATTTGGCCACCAAGGCTTTAAAGCACTATAAAATATTTTTGAGGACCTATTTGCAAAGAAATTTATACCTTGCAATGTCTTTTGAGTTAATCCATGGAAGGACAAAATGATAGTTAGAGACATCCCACAAAAATTTAAAACAAAAACGTGTAGCTCTTTCTAAAATCCCCCTTCAATGCAAGTGACTAAAATCCAAAACAAAAGAATAGCTTCTAGGATTGATTTAACCAAAACCAGTCTCCTTCCCCTTGACAACCTCCTTAGACTCCAACCTTTTAGTCTTTTTTCCAACTTAGTTATTAACTAGGACCAATCTTATTTTTTGTAGTATTTGTTTCAGTTGGAAACCTAAATATTTTATAGTTACATCCATTTCAATAAATGGAAATGGAAACATATTCCTGAGATTCATGACTTCATGATCTACAAAATTTTGACCTCAAATATAATACTGTTTAGTCATTAGTTAGCATGTTAGTAGATATTCCAAACATATTAGTGATATTTGATAACTTAGCTACATAACTACAGGTGCCATTACAAAAAATTAGTATAACATGAACAAAATATAAATGTGTAATTTACAGATAATTTACAATAACAACACTATGAAATATTCCTCTACACTTGGTTTTATCCACATGACGAATGAGTACATCCATTACGAGTAGAAAATTTAAAGGTGACAAGGGGAAACATGGTCTCAAACCTTGGTATTCATGGAATATTGGAGAGGTTGACGCATTTATAAGAACAACAAAGGATATCTATTGAATTCATCACATCACCAAATTCATAAAGTCAAACCCAAAGTCCAAATGACTGAAGAGAAGTCTAATGAATATTCTTGTAACATCATTATAGGCCTTAAAGAAAAAAAAATTGATGACAACTCCATTTAATATGAGGGATTTTATACTATGAGGCACCTCTTCAGCCACCCACATAACTCCTATAGCCTCATAGATCTATCTACCATTATGTAACCCAAATTGTTCATTCGAAATAGAGTTTGACAAAATATGATTTAGCCTCTATCAATGATTTTGGAAGTAACCAAATGAGCTTGAGTTTCACTTCAAAGTGTTGGGAATTAAAAAATCCATTGTTTGGGTTATATGAGGATGTAACATACCCCCTAAGCCTAATCTGTGAATTACCTACTAGGTTCCCATTCCTTAAATTTTTCTTCGGTTAAAGTTATGATTCAATTAGTTGTCACAAGTATTACATTAACAAATACTTATAATACCCAATAATCATATTCTTCAAATTATGAAAACATCAAAGAAAGGAGCTATACCCCTTGAGTACCATACTAGAACTCCTCCGAGACCTTATTGGATTCATGATGTGGACTCTTAGGTTCAATAAATAGAACTTTAATAAAAGTTTCCAATTCAACACTTATGCACATATTATAACTCGAAGGAATGATCATCCAAGGTCAATATTATGCATAAAGAAATACCTTCTATGTTACCTCAATATCAACATAAATGAAACTTCAACATAATTTTTTTAAAGCTAGTATTTCCCATAACACAATTACAATCCTACTACCACAGTCACATGTAATTTTTCATGTGTGTCATTGGGATTATGAACAATTAGGTAAAAGAATAGCATTTGATGCATAATTCTTAGCAAAAGTAACCTGCAACATAGTTTATACAGCTCAGAATTAGCAATAGTTACCCAATTTATATAGCTAACTCAAGCACCATTATTCACTATCTCAAACAAAAGACAAGATAACACAAATATTGCATAAGATCCACATATTATATTTCTTTAATAACCTCAAGTGGGATTGAATTTGAATGCAATGGCTATCACATGCACTCACATATAATAAACTCATGCTTGTAGCAAACATAGGAAAATCTACTCATTCAGAGTAATCATATGTACATTATTCAATCAATTTATATGTAAAAACAACCTAAGAAATTTCTCTTCTATGCTTCACAATTGACAATAAAGAGAGTAAGAGTCAACATTTAAACATCCAATGCAATGAGATTATCTGAAAGAATGTCACATGTAAAAATTGATCACCTCACACAATCTAGAACTGTTTTCCACAAGTTCATCCTCGAGCTGAGAATTATTTCCATCGATAAGAAGCCTTCTGTTGTTCTCTCCAATGGGTATTCAACACCCTCTTTCATTCTATTGTTTCCATTAGAGGTGTCCCACTTCTATGGACATTTTTTATCCATTTTCCTAGGCTTTTCCCACAAAATCTCACCTTTATCTCCCATGAGGCTTTTCCTCGTAAAAGCTTCCCTTTATCTCCTACAATGCTTTTATGTAACAAGGAGTACGTTGAAAGATAAATACGTTGACAATATGTTGGAAGAAAATATAAAGGTACATTGAATAGGATATGTATTTAAATAACCTATTAAAGGCATGCGATATAACTTGTTAAAAGCTATTATAGTATTTGTTGCCAAACTGAATTGATAATAAAGTATGCTGAAGAGATATTGCAGTGCGTTGGAGAAATATAGAAAATGCGTTGGGAGGAGAAATATTGAAATGCATTGGAAGACAATAAATTAAGGCAGCACATTGGAGGATAATAAATTAAAGTAGCACATTGAAAGATAATAAATTAAATCAGTACATTGAAAGGAGTTAAACATAGTGCGTTACAAAGGATAATACATGATTGCAAAGGAAATGCATTCGGGATAATACCTTTCTACTGAAAGGAGTTAAACATAGTGCGTTACAAAGGATAATACATGCTTGCAAAGGAAATGCATTGGGGATAATACCTTTGCTGCAAATAACAAGATCTGCAAGCTGCGGTAGTCCCTGTCAGGCCTGAAATCAAATAATAAGCTAATTACAGCTTTGGAACAAAAGTACATGTATGGAACATTCTAAGATCCTGTTTTGTTATAAGATGACATAATGGAGATGTTTCTCCTTTAACACAAATAGAATCACTACAACCGTCTCTTATAAACATAAATGTAGACCATCTGGACAAGTTGGCTTATAAAAATATGGCCCAATATGTGCATGTGTTACCCGTAGCCATAATCAAATAACATGTGATTTTATGTTCATAAGCTTTCTTGGTCACTAGAGTAATATAAAATGATATGTGCATGTGTTACACGTAGCGGTAATATAAAGCTGCAAATTTTATCCACCTTAAACCACTTGAAATTTCATCATTAGTTATTTTTGTGATGTTAATGGCCTCTGGCCTTTTGGATTAGATTTTTAGCGAGCAATCTTGCACTGGGCTTCCCACATATGTTTGGGCTTTCGGCGTATGTTTGAAGATGGCATTCGAGACGTAGGAATATTTCAGAAGGTTCATGGAACCATTTCTGAGATCAGAAGGTTCATGGCACATGTCTGTGTTTGCTGCCAATTCCTTGAATTGGAACTGTGACCTATTCTTTTACTGGCGGGGTCCACATACTTGGAATCATGATAACAGTTTCTTTTATCATCTGCAGCTTCTTTGTTCATGCCCAATTGTTCATTTCTTGTTTCATGGCTGCCACGGGTTTCTCTTTGGCTTTATGACCCTTTTATTTTGTTTTATTTTGCCTGGCACCTTCACTCTGTTACTGGAATTTGGGTTAGCTGACCAGTTTCTTTCAAGTTGCCTCTTCTTCTTCGGAGTCTGCCTCTGCTCCTTTTGGGGTTTTCTACTGTCTCTGTTATCAGCCTATTTTTGCAGGATTTGTGCCATCCTTGATGGGTTGTGAAAATAGTTTTTGAATGTACTGACTGCCTGTTACTGGGATTATTCAGCAGGGCTGTGTGCTCTGTATCATGTATTTTGTGTCTGCCAAATTAACGAATGACTGCCATTATTTGGGCTATATCCGGTGAATCCCTATGGGATTTTTTTAGGCTGCCCACAATTGGGTGTAGGCCTATGTGCTCTGTATCATTTATTTTGTATCTGCGAAATTGATGAATGACTCCTATTGTTGGGGATATATCCTGTGAATCGCTATAGCATTTTTTTGAGGCTGCCCACAACATATTAGTTTGATATCAGTTATATGCCATATGATTAGGTAAATATCTTTATCTAATAGAAAATTTGTTTTTTTCCTTTTAACTAAATCAGAAAACAACAATCTGTCTACTAGTTAAATGTTGGCAGCTTCTTCTTAGCAAAGATGCATGATAGACGCTAGCCAAGTGGTCACAATATGGGCCAACAAGATTGATCCCAAGGCATGACAACAATATCTTGTTCCCAAGGCATGACAACAATGAAATACATGAGAAATGTGTTGCGAAGCTCCTAAGTGGAGCCTCAACAACTCCATGGTACTGGTTTTCGCAGTCTTTGAGCAATGCCACTCAGAAAAAAATGACAAAATCACATCTTAGGAAAAGACGGAAAAGAAGCAGAAAATCAGAATGTTGTAAGGATGCAGCTAATAGTAGAGGATGGGGCTTCTTCTCCCGAAGGAGATGCGTGGAAGAAAAAGAAGAATAAGATGTCTCAATTTTTCAGAAGACATTGAATAAAAATGAGACAGTGAATCCTCCTTACTCATTCTCCAGAGCTTGTGGTGAGTCCCAGTTCAACAGTGTAATAGAAGGCTCTATGCCTGCATCAAAACTCAGATCAATGTATAAAGTAGGAGACATATGTGATGGGAAGAATCAACACAGGAAAGCCAATGTGGTTATTTGTATGTGATTTTATGCCAGATAAAGGTATTATAAGAAAAATTCCCTTTCAAATAGTGTTCATAATTTCCTTTCTAATAGAATTCATTTGCATCTACTTAATCAATATGCTACAAGAACAACATAATGGACATAATGGCTTGCCTGCACAAAATACCTACCCATAAATTAAAATGCACAATTTTCATTCTATTGTTCTGCATGTGCATGAGGCAGTTTCAATTTCTTGCAGGCACTTTCAATTTCTTGCCCATTCTCAGGCCATTGCTCCTCCACCTGCTTCGAAAACTCCAAAAGAACCTGGCAAGAACTGTGCGCCAACTTTTTCTGAAGCTCGCTCAACCAAATCCTAGTTTACATGTATCCATACCCTTCAGAGACATTCTCCACGTCGTCCTTCAAGTTTTCGAGACCTTTTGTGGTTCTCTCTGACTCACAACAATGGCGGTAGATGTTGCAATAATAAGCTATTACATAGGGGTTTTGTGCATCGTCTTGCCTGGCATTCACATGATGCCTGTATGTTACCTCAAGTATAGAATTTTAGAATTTTTCCCTCATGCGTTAAATACTAGCCACGGTGGGAGGAGTGAGGAGTGAAATGGAGTGAGAGGAGTGAAATGTTCATGATCACTGATGTTTTCAGATATCTTCTAGTAACCCTGAGATCATAAAGTGCTTTATAGCACGAATCCTGACTCAGGTCACCTGATGTAATGAGTTCGGATTTTTTCTCCTCTATTACAGGATATATTTGCTTCCATGCATGAGTTCGGTTGATGCATGCAACTTGGGATTTTCTGCAGAACTGATCATTCCATAACCTATATTTTTGGAACACTTGACTTCCTATGAAGAAGACTATACTCCTGATTTTCTTGGTGGCTGACTAAATACTATTGACAGCGTACGTGGCAAGCTTGTTGTTGACATAATGCTATAAGTACGTGTGAACGGCATAGGACCATGGTCTGGAAATTCTTGTTGGTGGTTTTTTTTTTCTTACATATTGTTGGAATTTTATGGTGATTTCAGACACAAAATACGAGAGAACAACGCTCTGATACCATGTTGGAATTTTCTGCTAAATTCCTTAACAAACAGACAACACAAAAATGCTCTGTTTCAGCACAAAAAACTGATAATTTCGTTTTCTGGAAATGGTGTTGCAGCAACAAGATTCGGTGTTGCAGCAACAGGAAATAACACTCTATTTTTTGTTAACACAGAAAAAATAGAAAACTGCTTACTGGAAACTGTGTTACGGCAACACAGTTTGGTGTTGCAGCAACGCTGCTCGTGGTGTTGCAGCAACATGAGTTTTGACCTCAAGCCACTCGGTGTAACGGCAACACGATTTTGACGCTAAGTCACTTTAAGAAAATTCACACTTTGGTGTTACAGCAACTAAAACAAATGGCGTCAAATCACTAATAGACTTACAGAGTAAAATCAAAGTGTTTTTGACACTTAGTATAACAACAACTGAAAATCAGCAATACAGTAAACTTGTATTCATGAACAGTAAACAAAACTGATACAGTAAACTTAGTTGTTACAAGAGGAACACTTCAGTTCCAGAAATCGATTTTCTATCTCAGAAAATCACAGGTTCAGCACTAGTGTGCATTTACAGAAGAGACACACTCTTTTTCTTCTAACCTTCACTCTTTGCTCTCAGAGTACAAAAACAGAATTGTTGTTCCAAAATTTCTTACACTCACACAGAAAATAGAACTGTTGTTTTTTTTCTGCTTACACCTTCTTGCACTTGAAAACAGACTGTTGTGCGTTACATTTATAGGAAAATAAAAATCTGAAGTTAAACTATAAAGTAAGCAAAATATCTGCTGATATTTATCTTTGTATTTATTGCAGAAGAGGCGGTGATGTCTTTCTCGGTGGAAATAAGTCGGTTGCAGGGGAAATAATTTCTGCACGTTTAATGTTCATTTAAAGTGTAAAATATCAGTGGACTTTTGCGGCTTCCGGATAACTGCTGAAATCAGATCTTTGTTCAGCATTTATGTGATGCAGTTGGAATTAAATTCCAACACTCCCCCTTAATATCAACTGCTGCATACCCAGGCATTTTCTGAAATGATCAAAACCTTTCTTTGGCAATGGTTTTGTCAAGATGTCAGCCAGCTGATCCTATGTTCTGCAGTGCTGCAAAACAATCTCACCATTGTTAACCAATTCACGTATGAAGTGAAATTTGGTATCTATGTGCTTTGTTCTTTTATGAAAAACATAGTTTTTAGACAATGCTATTGCTGAGCTATTGTCACAGTAAATGGTTGTGCCATTTTCTTGTTCATGACACAAGTCTCTGAGAACTCTTCTCAGCCACACTGCTTGGCATGCTGTTGTTGTTGCTGCCACATACTCTGCCTCTGCTGTTGATAAAGCCACAACTGATTGCTTCTTGGAAGCCCATGAGATGGCTCCCAAACCCATATGAAACACATATCCTGATGTGCTTTTCCTATCATCAACACTTCCAGCCCAATCACTGTCCGTGTAACCTGTCAACATGAAACTTTCAGAAGAGGAGTATAAAATACGAAACCCCTTCGTTCCATTTACATACCTTAGAATCCTCTTGGCTGCCTGCCAATGAGTCTCTTTCGGTCTTTCTATAAATCTGGAGATTAAACTCACAGTGTGCATAATGTCTGGCCTAGTTGAAGTCAAGTACATAAGGCTGCCAACTATGCTCTTGTACAATTTTGGATCAAAATCCTTGCTGCTATCTTCTTTGGTCAATTTCAACCCCATTACAGTTGGAGTCATAGCTGCCTTGCTGTTCTGCATGTTAAATCTCTTCAACACAGCTTCTACATATTTATGTTGAGAAATAAAAACACCATTTTCACTTTGGTCTACTTCAATTCCAAGAAAAAATCTTAAGAAGCCCAAGTCAGTCATTTCAAATTCACTTTTCATGACTGCTTTAAAATCAGCAATGAGAGAAGCATCATTGCTAGAAAAAATCAGATCATCTACATATAAAACAACAATAATAATCTTACCGTCATTTTCCTTTATGTAGAGTGTGGGTTCACCATCACACTTATCAAACCCATTCTCAATCAGATAAGTATCTATTCTGTTGTACCATGCTCTTGGAGCTTGCTTCAACCCATAAAGAGCCTTCTTCAGTTTGCAAAATTTATGCTCTTGGCCATCAGATTCATAACCTAGAGGTTGTTCAACATAAACCTTTTCTTTTAACACTCCATTCAGGAATGCAGATTTAACATCCATCTGATAAATCTTCCATTTGTGTTGTGCTGCAATAGACAACACTGTTTTGGCTGTTTCCATCCTTGCTACTGGTGCAAAGGTTTCATCATAGTCTCTGCCTTGTTGCTGCTTGTATCCTTTCACAACAAGTCTTGCTTTGTGCCTGTCAATCTTGCCTTCAGCATTTCTCTTGGTCTTATAGACCCACTTCACTCCAATGGAATCTTTGCCTTCAGGGAGGTCCAATAACTCCCATGTTTTACTCTTTTCAATTGCACCAATTTATTCATTCATTGCTTCAATCCATTTATCTTTATTTACAACATCTTCAAAATGAACTGGGTCATCAACATGACAATACAAAGCGAATAATGAATTCAGACCGGTATTGGTACTTACCTCTCCTTGTTCATAAATCTCATTCAGATTTCTGAATCTTGGTCTTCTTGGTGTGCTTGGAGTTCCATCCGCACTTGAGGGTATTTCAGATCCCTGTGGTGTGCTTGAAGAAGCACTTCCTTGATTTCTTAAGGTTGTTCGAATTCCAGTTTGTGGTGTGGTTTGTTGAATTTGTTGTGGTGGAGGAGGAACCACCAAGGAAGGATTATTTGTTGTTCTCCCTTCCTGTTCTTCTTCATGAGACACAATTGTCTTCACATTCACTATCTTTTCTAAGCTTCCACCCCAAGCTTCATCTTCAATGAACTGCACATCCCTACTTACAATCAATTTCTTAGTGGATGGATTATAGAGTTTGTATGCTTTTGACTCATCACAATAGCCAACAAACACACACTTCTCCCCCTTACTATCAAGCTTTCTCCTTAGCTGATCTGGTACATGTGCATAGGCTACACAACCGAATACTCTCATGTGAGTGACAGTTTGCTTTTGACCACTCCATGCTTCTTCTGGTATTCTGTTCATGACAACTTTAGTTGGGCATCTATTCAAGATGTAAACAGCACAAGTGACAGCTTCTGCCCAATACTCATGAGGCAAGTTCTTTTCCTTCAGCATACTTCTAACCATGTCAAGAATGGTCCTATTCTTTCTTTCAGCAACACCGTTTTGTTGAGGTGTATACCTTGCGGTAAACTATTTTTGTATTCCATTCTCTCTGCAAAAACGCAGAAAGTCTTGGGAGATGTATTCTCTTCCTCTATCTGTTCTGAGCACTTTGAAGTAGTGCCCACGCTGTTTCTCAACAAGAGTTTTGAAGTGGAAGAATTTCTCAAACACTTCACTCTTCTCTTTCATCATATACACCCATGTCTTTCTGGTGTAATCATCAATGAAATTTAAAACATATCTGTTTCTGCCAAGTGATGGTACTTGCATCGGTCCACACACATCAGAGTGGACAATTTCCAAGGGTGCTTTTTCCCTTCTACTCTTTCCTGCTGGAAAGCTTTCTCTATGTTTCTTACCCAATATGCAGCCTTCACAAAGGTTGTTCGGCTTTTCAATGAACGGTAATCCCTTTACCTTTCCTTTTATGTGCAATAAATTCAGGCCTCCGAAATTGAGATGTCCAAATCTCAACTACCACAACCAATTCTCATCTTTCACTTGTTCCTGAA
The DNA here is from genome assembly GCA_000404065.3 of Pinus taeda. Taxonomy (NCBI): domain Eukaryota; kingdom Viridiplantae; phylum Streptophyta; class Pinopsida; order Pinales; family Pinaceae; genus Pinus; species Pinus taeda. Next base: position 16,323 of record APFE031561354.1, on the reverse strand, counting down.
AGACTTCTTGTGTTACAGCTGCAATAGTTATTCCTTCATTCAAATCTGCCCTGAGTTTGAGACGAAACATTCTATTGCTGGTCATCTGCACCTGTACAATGATCTTCTTACTTGGAGGTATATCTCTGATTGTACACATATCATCTTTGAAGAACACGTTGTAACCTTTATCAATGAGCTGCCCAATGCTCAAAAGATTACATTTCAGACCAGGTACATAGTATACCTCTCGCACAATCATCTGTTCTCTATTTCTTGCTCGGATACTGATGCTGCCTTTACCCTTGACAGCTATCTTACTATCAATCCCTGTTGTTACCTCAGATTTCACATTTTCATCCAGATTGGAAAACATTGCAATATTTCGAGTCATGTGATTACTACAACCTGAGTCTAAGAACCAAACGTCTTCTTGTTTGTCTTGTGCTATGTTACATGTTAACAACACATTCTTTGGATTCTTATTTTCTTCATTTGCAAAATTAACATTCTGCCTACTATTCATGTCATTTTGTTTTTTCCTAAATTCATTGGCATAGTTCCCATATTTCTTACAATAATGACATTGGACTTGGGATTTGTCATACCTTTGTCCATGAGCTTGTTGTTTGCTTGAACCTTCATCTTGGTTCTGATTGCAGCTCCTTCCGCTTGTGCTTGCAGGATAATATCTGCCTCAGTTTTGGCTTCTTCCACGACCTCTGTTAGTGGCTCTGCCTCGGCCTTTTCTTTGGATGAAAGACATCTGAGTCTTGAATGCTTGTTCAAGAGAGGAATCTGTTCCTCTACTCAGTTTGTGTTCATGAGACATAAGAGAAGCACTCAGTTTATCTACCGTGAACTGTGAGAGATCTTTTGTTTCTTCTATTGCTACCACAATAGCTTCAAACCTTGAGGGTAATCATCTCAAGATCTTCTCTACAATCCTTCTTTCTTCAAGGATTTCACCATGAGATCTAATCTCAGTTATCAGCCCAATAACCTGAGTGAAGAATGAATCTATTGTATCATATTCCTTCATGCTAAGTATTTCAAAGTCTCTCCTCAACATCTGCAACTTTGCAGTCTTCACCTTCTCCATGCCTTGATAGGCAGTTTTGAGAATATCCCATGCCTCTTTGGATTTTGTTGCTACTGCAATCTGTGGAAAGATACTTTCATGTACTGATTGGAAGAGAAAAAAGAGGGCTTTGGCATCCTTCTTCTTGTCACTCTTCAACTGGTCTCTTTCTGCTGCTGTCAAAGCAGCCAACGTTGTTGCATCTGCAGGTTCAGCATAGCCAGTTTCAACCAGCGCCCATATTCCTTGAGAAGCAAACAATGCTTTGATTTTTATGGACCAATCATTGTGATTTTTCCCATTAAACTGTGGCAGTTGGGAATTTGTCAAACCTGTTCCAGCATATGCCATATTAACTCTGTATAGGTAAAGAAGAGATACTGCCTGTAAAATTAAAAACAAGCAAAAACTTTTCTCTGGTGGAAAAAATCTACTCTCTGAACTTCTTACAGTTCCTAGAGTGAAAAACAAACTCTGTTTTTGACTCACTGAGTGCCTAGACTAGCTCTGATACCATGTTGGAATTTTATGGTGATTTCAAACACAAAAGGCCAGAGAACAATGCTCTGATACCATGTTGGAATTTTATGGTGATTTCAAACACAAAAGAGCAGAGAACAACGCTCTGATACCATGTTGGAATTTTGTGCTAAATTCCTTAACAAACAGACAACACAAAAATGCTCTGTTTCAGCACAAAAAACTGATAATTTTGTTTTCTCGAAATGGTGTTGCAGCAACAGGATTCGTTGTTGCAGAAACAGGAAATAACACTTTGTTTTTTGTTAACACAGGAAAAACAGAAAACTGCTTACTACAAACTGTGTTGCAGCAACACAGTTTGGTGTTGCAGCAACGCTGCTCGTGGTGTTGCAGCAATGCTGCTCGTGGTGTTGCAGCAACGTGAGTTTTGACGTCAATCCACTCGGTGTAACGACAACACAATTTTGACGCTAAGAATTGACGCTTTGGTGTTACATCAACTAAAACAAATGGATTCAAATCACTAATAGACTTACAGAGTAAAATCAAAGTGTTTTTGACACTTAGTATAAGAACAACTTAAAATTAGCAATACAGTAAACTTGTATTCATGAACAGTAAACAAAACTGATACAGTAAACTTAGTTGTTACAAGAGGAACACTTTACTTCCAGAAATCGATTTTCTATCTCAGAAAATCGCAGGTTCAGCACTACTGTGCATTTACAGAAGAGACACACTCTTGTTCTTCTAACCTTCACTCTTTTCTCTCAGATTACAAAAACAGAACTGTTGTTCTAAAATTTCTTACACTCACACAGAAAACAGAACTGTTGTTCTTTTTCTTCTTACACCTTCTTGCACTTGAAAACAAAACTGTTGTGCGTTACATTTATAGGAAAATAAATATCTGAAGTTAAACTATAAAGTAAGAAAAATATTTGCTGATATTTATCTTTGTATTTATTGCAGAAGAGGGGGTGATGTCTTTCTCGGTGGAAATAAGTCTGTTGCAGGGGAATTAATTTCTGCACATTTAATGTTCATTTAAAGTGTAAAATATCAGTGGAATTTTGCGGCTTCCGGATAACTGCTGAAATCAGATCTTTGTTCAGCATTTATGTGATGCAGATGGAATTAAATTCCAACACATATGTGTGAAACTGGAGCGAGGTCTCACTTATTGCAACTAGTCATTGTAACTAGTACCACACCTCTACCAATAGTTAATACATATAACCAGCATTCCATAACTGGACCAGCTGTAGGGTAGATGCTTCATATAAGTTATTTTACAGAGAAATCAAGACAGAAGAGATCAGGCCCTTCACCTTGGGAAGATGAAAGCCTACTTGCATCACCGACATGGATATGTTGTGGAAATGCGAATTTAACCATGGTTCTCTGTGTTATTCAAGAATTTCCGTCTCTCAACAAAGGCTACAAGGCATATGCTCAGGACCCAGTTTTTAGTGCAATTTGCTCTGCAATTGCTCTGGAGTAACCTGCACCCAAGAAATTGAATAACAATGCAGTGGCAAATGAATCTCTATTCTTAATATCTCAGTTAACGTCGGTCCTCTAACTTTGTATGGTACTAGGTTATTTTCCTTCGAAAGAGATTTCAAGGATTCTGATCTAGACTACAAGACTGGGTGCAAAGGAGAAAAAAAGAGGAGATTCTATAAAAGTTTCCTTGCTCACTATTACTTAGCGGACCTGAAAGGATGGAGTTGTTTTTAGGGCTAGTGATGCCAATACAGATGTGAGTAGTTGGAAGCCATTACACTCTCCCCATCTAAAAGAAACAATCCATGGTCTGCAAACTTATTACAACCCAGTGAACGTACAATTGAGATAAGCATCAATTGACTCCTCGTGATGGACTATTGATCAAATAGGTTGTATGTGGTAACTGGTTGTGTCACTTTTTCAATTAACTGCCAAGATTATGATAGGCACTTTCATGTTTGTTTCTGGGGTTTCTTGATTGAAGGCAACGTAATGAAGAGATGGATGAGTTCTGGTGTGGAAACTGCAGAAGTTAAATGACTCAGAGTGATCAAGCATCCTTTACCAACCCAGTTATCAAAACACTACATGACCAGTCATGAAGATGTAACGGGTTCATAGATGCACTTCTCTCTTGATAACTCATTAAAATATGAAATATCGCCTTGACTGCTTCAGAGGGATCGTAGTGAAAATTTTCACATCCTCAGAGAATCACTCTCAGGACCGATGAATGGTGCACTAACTAGAAAATTTTCCATTCATTTTGTATGCCTGTAGATGATAGTCATTTGCTGGTTCTGTACCTAGCAGAATTACTTTTGTTGTAGTGGCTGGCCTAGAAAATGGAGTAAGTATTATAATTTAACATGAAATGTGAATATGTTCCAGCCTGTATTAGGGTCTGCAGTCTTCTATAGGAAAAAGGGCAGTCCATAGACCTAACAGAATCCAAATAACCAGGGGGCAATTTCCAAAAACTTATACCAACAACTAAGTGTTGTGTATGTATCCAATTGAATTCACCACTTATGCCCTTAAGTTGTGTTTAGGCGAGTGGTGATCTCAATATGTATATAACTATAGGGAAAATTAAGAGCTCATCATGCCACTCTATCCCAAACCTTTTAGCGGTACAGTGCTAGCAATCAGAGGTGCGAATGGCTAATCTAAAGATATTTCATACATCCTTGCATAAGCCTATGAATAAAAGAAATGATGCTATAGTGTGGAGCACTCACACATCGAAAGAAGACCAACTGAACAAGTGGCTAGGCCAGTCCTTGCACCTAAACTTTCGCAGGGGAAAAAAACAACAAAAAAAAAGCACTCAACCCATTCTTGCAAACCTGCAACGAGAGTTGGGTAATATATTAACCATCTCCTTCAGTTCAAAATTTTAAAGGGGTGTCTTACAAAAATGAATTCCACATTACAATAAAACTCTGCAATTAACATTATTTCATATACAATTCAACTCCGAGAAACAGAGGATCAGTTGAATCTCGGGTATTTCATATAACTGATCAGAAGCACCAGATATTTAAAACTAAAAATTCAAAATATATAACTCAATCCTTTTCAATTATTTGCCTCTCATTATAAAAAGATAAAAAAAAAATGAAAAGTTTTCAAACAATTTTTAATGACCATATATAAATAACAAGGCCATGACCGTCAATCGATTCTAAATTATTTGGCATATTATACGTCAGAAATTCTAATGTTTGAGGAACAGGTGTTGGACACACAATGTTACATACACGCGCCTCCTTTTTCTTTAAATTTTGATTCTCCTCTATAAGATTTTGCTCGTCAATCGTTCTCTCCTCATTTTTCTTCAAATTCTCCTCGATCAAATTTTGCTCGTTAACCGTTCTCTCCTCTATGCGTCTCACCATAGCCTGATTGTTTGTCTCCCTCACCTGCGTGATTGCGAGGTCCATTTCCTCTTCTAATTGTTGTAATTGCCCAGAATCCGATTTATCTAGGTCCTATGCCACCATCTGCTTCAACATCGTCTGCAGTTGTTCCACCTGAAACTTTACCTCTGGCGCTTGGATGATTTGGGTTTTAATGTGATTATTATCGTTGCATTCAATTGATTCACGAGATTTTGTTTGTTCAGATAACTTGCTGTAACGATGCATTACGCTTTCCATATCTAGCCTGGAAATTTTGAAAAACTTATTATCACTCGAAAATATGAGAACAGTTATTTCTGCATCGCAGAGGACAAACAATTCTCTGGCCTTCTTGAACAGACCTGCTCTTCGCTTCAAGAAGGTGACCTTCCTGCTCGTTGGATTTTCTATCCTCTTGATCTCTATTTTCACTCTACCCATTACTTGAACTCTTTTGCTACCTGTAAATCTTGCTCTCTTGCTACCTGCGACCTAAATCTTGAACTCTTTTGCTACCTATTGTGGCCTTTATTTGTATATGATGTTTTCAGGTCTCTGACTTGTGACAAAAATAACAAAAAATTGAAATTATATCGAAGTGCGGCTGAGATCTGATTGCATGCAATAACATTTACATATATAAATTAACGAAGTTTTCTATTTGTCCTAAATCTGATAAACGTTTCTAACTTTAGAAATGGTTACTTATCTGCAAGTTAAAGTTCGCGATTGCACAGTGTGATGATTAACAAGAGTCCACCCATATTGCCAGCTGCGGCCAACTTCCCAAAACATTCCATCCATACCTCCTTGTCAAAACTCTCAAATATTTCATTTCACAGAACCTTTTCAGACCACATCAAATCCCCCACATGGCCCTTCCACATCAGCCGACTTTAGCTTATGAGCAATCTCAGTAGAATTGTAGTTCAGGTAATAAGCTTTCATGGATTGAAAACTTCTCTTAACAGTACTAATTCTAACTTCCCAATACAATTTCAAACATGACTGAGCCCTACCATTTCTCTTAAGGAACTCTGCAATCATCTGAAGGCTTTCAATACCAACAAACACTTGTTTCGATTGGGGTATTTCACTACTTACCTTGAGATCCCTCGGCAGGCTATTCTGAAACAGAATCGACATGAACGAGGACTTGAGCTTCTTCATAGCAATATCTAGCAGCTCCCCATCATCATCCAGATTTCCTTACCCAGGGCTCCAATACAACCCTGCAATCTGCGGATTGTGTACTTGTACTTGTCCCGAGTTCGGCACCATTTTCCGCATGTGCAGGGGAAATCTTCTTCTGGGTATCCTCGAACTTACTCTGGAGAAACCATTTCTAGACCACCGTGGACACCCCTGCATACTTCAACTATATCTGGCACACTTCAACGCAAACATCTGTCTTGCATGCAAGGCAAGCAGAACAGTATCAAAAACTTAGGACAAACTAAGTTTCTTTTAAAATGTTTGCATCGAACAACGTGAAGGTTGCAATAAGACCCCAATTATTTTCCGAACCAAAACTTTGGTTAAAAGTTTGTTGAATCAAAATTCCGAGCATTAAACTTAGGTTAAAATGCCAAAACACTGAAAATAAAACCGTCAAACTATGAACTAATGCTCGGTCAGCCATCGATAGATCGCTAATAGTCCCAGGGAGGGACTAATAATAAAAACAGAAAATACAGTTCAAAATTTATTTAAAAAATAAACAAATTCTGGGCTCGAAAACCTTCAATTATGTGTTTTCTACATGGGAGCGCTACACTTAATACAAAACGGGCACCAAGGTGAGATGTGATGAGGAGGAAGGAATTTAGCAACTTGTTGGAATCTATCTAAGTTTGATAAAGCCTTTAGAAACGAGCAGTCAGGATAGGGTAGTATACTTTCTCTGAATCTATAATTTCCCCCCTTCTAACTTTCTTCTTATAAAAATCTTTCATAGTGAATTTATTACTGAACGTATTATTTATTGTGCATCTATTATTTAGTGAAGTTATATCTCAACTTATTATTTATTGGGCATCTATTATTTTTTTTGTATTTATAGTGATTTGATAAAAAATTTAACACACTATACTAATTTTATAACTATTGAAAAATTTAAGTGAAATTTCTATTCCAAAGAAACACTATAACAATGATAATTATCTTATGAAACCAATGATGTGAAAACCATACAAGAATATGAAGGAGTATAACATTTTTCTGAAACAAATTAGAGTAGAAGGAAAAATGTGTAGGTCATTAAGTATTGTGGAGTATGTTTTGGAGTATGAGACATTCTAGTCTTCTATAGTTTCCCACCCAATGTTTTTCTCCTTTACTTTGTTGTCACTCTACTCTTATTAGTTATTGCCTTTCTATTAAGCATTGAATTGTTATAATAGGAGATGATGCATTGTTCCTTCCTTTGGAAAAACTATTAACACATTTTCTTCATCATTAGGTTTATATTTTTTTTAATTTTATACTTTTTATCTAGTATGTTCTCATATACTACTAATTCCATCCAGGATGATGATTGTGAGTTGATGTGGTTTACAATTGAACATGCAAGATATAATTAGTTTTTACCTTGTAGGGGCATAACCTTCCTATACTACAAACTCCTTTTGAGGAAAAAAACCCTTGTTAGAAAGATATAGGAGAGTGGGATGAATAATTTTGTTCATACACAATAGGCATTACTTGAAGTGCTTGATGATGTTTTCCAAGATGACAACTTTTTCCTCAACCAGCACACATAATCAATTTCTATCTATAATGTTGTAGAAATGTACCTCCTCTTTTTTTAAAAAATTGCAAATATCTAAACACCATAAACTTGATTCTACTATGGTCTTCAATGAGCCTTTCTTGTTTAGCTATTTTTTTAATAAAATTGGAAATGCATATCTTTCATAACTATCTATGTATGTAAGTTATAACCGAGCCTTATCTCACTATAAAGCATATCAAATATATAAATGTAATAACATACCTTCACAGGGGTTTAATAGCCATAAACCAATAGATATGGTATCCGGTTGCTAAATTTTGGGCATAGTTTCCCTACCATATGCAATATAGGGTTTGCAACAAAACTTGATCATGTAACTTGTACAATTTCTTATAGATATTTCATGCATAGTGTCTCTAAGATATAGAGTATAGGGTTTACAACATAACTTGATCATGTAAGTTGTAAAATTTCTTATAGATACAAAAAACTTAGTATCAAACAACCTTATACCTCCATAAAAGGAAAAATGTTCCTACAACCAAACCTTCCCTTTGTATGTAATCTGCATCCTTATCATATGCAAGATTCATATGCATCACTGTAGAGGTACTTTTATGGAAATACCAAATTTTATTTAGAGATATGTCTTCCAGATCCATCACATAAAACATATCAAAGGTTACCTATGGGTTGGTAAATATCAACCTTATCTATTGTTATATCAACATTTCAAGTACAAGAAATTAATTTGATTTTTAACAAAGGTTTAATAGCAAAAACAAACTCACAAATGTTGTGCTCAAGGGACAAAACATCATTCTCTTATCATCCCTAGAAAATATTCATGAATTATAGGGGTTGGAATTTTAAATTTGCATGTTTAAACCTTCTGAAATAATTTTTCATGTTTCATATCAAACTATAACATGGTTTTACATGTCTTTTCTAGAATCTTGGTAGCATAATTTTCTACCTAACAACTTATCAATCATGTTTAAATAATTATATAACAATTATTCTTTATATTAAGAAAACTAAAATATAAAACCCTTCATAAAACTTGTGCAAATTAATATGCAAGAAAATAGAGTATCGAATAGAGCATTCTCTTAGTTTACAACTATGTAAAGTATTTCCATGCAAAACCATATTTACAACTAACTAAAATTATATGCTCATGGTAATATTTACATGTAAGTAAAATATATAGGCTAAAAAATATGAAATATTCATATACATATTATAGTATTAGTTATTCAATTAACAAAAGTGACACTACCATGAGGATCTATTACATGTAGGAAATAGCAAGAGAACATACGTAAAAAATAAACTTACCTACATGTATTTGTGTGTTGATATTTTTTGGAAAATAGGTTGTACCAAAATAGCCTCATGTAACCTTAGTAGTTGGATAAATAGTTGCAATAGAAAATTCCTTAAATGAAGTAACATATTATAAAATTTGTGGCTATGAACCAAAAAGAAAGAGGTTGATAATTATTCTATTATTCACAATCAAAGATGGAATTTTTTTTTTTTGTATGCATATGCATGAAGGGAAATTTTCATAACTAAACCATCAAGGGATTAGGCCTAAACCCAAATGGAGAAATGTATGACACACATTTACAATAAAATTAAAGTGCAAAAAAATTGGCATGTATATAATGAATGGTACAAATTCCCATGGGGATGAAAAAGTGAGAAATTTAGCCTAAGAACACTTTTCAATTAGAGGGGTCAGAAATATCATACATGAGAGTGTCCCATATGTAATGTTAGAATTGAACAACCAATAATCTAGTAGAAACACACCTAATTCATGCATCATTACCATAGTCTACTAAATCCAAGGAAGTAAAATAAGAATAGGTTTATGGATACAAATCAAATACTAAGGAAAGTACAATAGCTGTAGAACATATTGAAATAATTTATCCAATTTTCACTAGTAATTTTTAGACTAAGCCGTTTTCTTGTTTGGTTACTCAATTAGCCAATAGCCAATAGCTCCTATTAGAAACCTCCGTACACCAGGAAAATTGATATTGTCAACAAATGTCTAAAAGGATATATTTGTTTATTTTCATTTGTTAAAGGGACTCAATTGTAAAAGGGTTTCCCTTCTTAAAATTGTGATACAACATATCCTTCTATACTTCATAAAAAAAATCCCCATTTACCTCATTTTATGGCTATCATCATCCATCAATCCCACCAACCTTTAGAGGAAAAGTGAAGGTCCAAGAAATGGATGACCACATAGAGAACTTTGAAGATATTCCCCAAATATTAAAGCATAATTTCTTTGGCACAAAATAGTATGAAATAACAAGCATATCCACATTGTAGTGAATAGGAAATTGAAGTGGGAGACTCGTTATTTTTAAGGATACAACCATACAAATTGATGTCGATCAAGAAACAAACTAAGGATCTAAATTATCACCCTTGTAATACTATCACTAAGAGGTATTATAAAGGATTGCGAGTATGGCTTACAAAATAGAGCATGGTAGAAACTATATGACTATTAGTAAATGAGGTATGTCATTAACAAATGTGAGGAGACCCATAAATAATGAAAATGGACCCCAAGAAGCCTAGCAGAACCCACATAGTGGGAATAAACATGTTAACATTTAATACTCATTGATTGAACTGGTTAAGAGTCAATAAGGTAAACTCATTGTCCGCTATGAGGAGGAAGGTTTCGTGTGAGGTCTATAGGCTCCAAGTTAATATTGGTTCCTAGATTAAACTCTTCCATAATGAATTAAAGTTGATAGGAGAAGATCCATAGAAGGATGGCCTTACATATCTCCAATCAATCCACACATAAAGGAGTAAGACATGATATGAATGGATAAAGGCATGAGGTACTACTGACACAAGGATGGCCACGACAAAATATCAACAATGACTCCAAATGGTTGGATGAGGTTTATATTTCCCTTGAACATAAAATGGAATGACACAAATGTAACCTAATAGAAGTGACTAATGAGAATTACGTGATATCGTACAATGGCACAAGAGGAAATGAAGCACACGCAATAGTGAATAGAAGAGTAACCATATAGAAGAGTAAAAATTATCATATGTTTAGTATGTATTCTAGGAAATATAAAACCCAATTGTAACATAATGATGTGCAAAAGTTCCATGTTTAAGGGTGACTTGACTCATGCTATCACTTTGACTACTAAAATGGACAAAAAATGTCTTCCTACTTTTCGTCTTTTCATTATTTGTATCTCCTTCATAGTTTAGTGAGTATGAAAGAGATGACAAGTAAACTAGATGGTTTATTTTTGTTGAGTTTTAACAATCCCAAAAAAGAGATAAAATGACACTCAAAAAGGGGTGTTCTTCATGGTTTAACTAGGTTAAAGAATATATAGTGGTATGCTCAATATAGGGTTTATTTTTAATGATATTTTGATGAGCTTGAAAAATAGGTAAAAGGATGCTCAATATGATTATGTGTTTAAAAAGTGTGATAAGGACACAAAGGAATGTTCTACTAGAGAAATGTGTTATATAAGGGGTAACAACTTATTCTGATCTAACAAAACCACCCTAATTAAAGTGAAGAAAAGAGACTTGCATGTTAGACCACTCATTGTAGCAGTCCCTCAAGGAAAGGCAAGAACACCTAGTGAAAGTAAATGAAATGGGAAAGGGTAGCATAATAGTGATGATGAAATGAGACCAAGGAATATCACACGCATAATTGAGGCCAAATGTAGGAGAAATCGCAAGGTCAAAAGAGTGTAGAATACTCTTAGGATATGGTCGCAAGATGACAAGGAAGATGATATGAGGCTCAAATTCAAAGTGAGAGCAGCTCAAAAGGAGGGATTTTCAAGTCATAAAAGGATGTAGCATGGACACCATCATGGAAAAGAAGTTCTAAATTAGGGAATCCATGTGATTGAAGGTTCTACCACACAAGCTATAATGTGAAAATATTTAGTTGTTAATGCTGTAAACTAACACAATTGGACCTAAGGAGTAAGGAAAATGGAAATGATACACAAACCTACCACTATATGCAATGTTGAATAAAAATGCATCTAGCGCAATTTAAGTATTATAACCTCGAAAATTCTCCAAGTATGATGATTAAAATGCCCCATAATAATAAAATTACAAAGTAGTTTGTGACAAAATGTGATAAAAACAGGATTGTGGTCATGGATAAATGGCTTTGGAGGAGGTAAATAGCCATTGCATGAATTAATTCTTCACATTTGCAAACCCATATTAGGTTAATATAGGGGAAATGCACCAATATGAAGCTCACTTGCACACATAGAGTTGGAGAGTAAAAACTAGTGGAGAAAACCATCATTTTCCCTCAAACTTTGAATTGTTATTTCAACATCTACTGGAAATTATTTGTGATATCTCTTTCACCAAGTAAGTTCTCAAATTCTCTCCTCCATTTTAAATCCTTTTTAATTCAATTTCATGGACTTTACACTTCATGGAGACCCTTGTTCAATGATATGTGCGTTGTCATTCCTAAGTAGGATCCTTAGGAGAAACAACCACAAAGGTGGTCACCCTAGAGGGTTCCTACTAAGAGTGATCACTACCATATATTGTTGAGAAACATGGTAGAAACTTCCCAACTCCATCTCAAATCTTCTCAAGAAATAAAACAATTCCTATTGGTTTCCTCCCTCAAGATTACATTAATGTTTGGCTTATTTTTTGAGTGGATTCAAGGAAAAATGATTAAGTGGAAAGAGAGAGAAAAAAAAAAGAAAATGATATGAGGGCCCTAACATATTCCCCTACATTTCATTCTCTCAAGTATTATAACCTAGTGAATTTATTTGAGGCATAAACCATATAAGGCCAAATTGGACTTCTTCAACTACTAGTAGAAATTTATAATCCCTAAGACCAGCAACTCTTGTTTAAGATTTTAGTATTGGAATTGGATTTTGTGCAAAATTACTTTATCAGTTTATTTGAAAGGAAAGGTGCCATAACAGTACTGGTTGGTGGGGAAAGCACACTACGGGAACGTGTTGGTGACTATGTGGTCAAATAGTATGCAAAACATGCCTATAAGGTCAATAGTAAGATACCTATTAGAGAGATGAATGGATTTACATTACACACAATCCTCTTAACAATGACCTTCGCAACAAGTTCTGCGGGAACTCATTTAGCCTCTAGGGAAGACATGGAGCTAGCAAAATGATATTTACAACCTATGATTTTCAACTTGGGTGAGTGCTTGCTAGGGAATATAAAAGACCGACTAACCTAGTGTAGAACAAGGAAGAATAAGAAATTTAGCTCTGGAATCATTATAGTCTCATTATTTTTGGAATAGGTTCCCATCTTGAGACAAAGCATATCATACCCTTAGCTAATCACTATTGAGCAACAAAAGATGCGATGGAATCAACTTATGGCTATGCTAAAGGGTGGACATGACCCATAGTGTTTTAACTATGGGCTATTTAGATGATAGAGTGACCATATCACAATTGTGGATGACTATTCTTATGAAGGGACCACATTCATAAAAGAATAAGACCTAGTCCTACTCCTGAGTATGCATTTGGGGTGCCCTTGGTATCTTTCTTTGGATTTTGAGGATATTTCAATGTTTTTAGTTTTTTGGAATATGTATTTATTTTTTATTTTCTATAGATATATGGGCACTAATAATTTTATGTTTTTGTATGAAAATGTGGAACTATATTGACCCCTCGGTTGGTAATCATTACACTGTCCAGGAATAATTGTAGTAAAATATGGGTGTGAAGGAATCTATGAGGAGGACGATGAGGAGAAAGATGAGTTGCAAGATGAGGATATCTCCAAAACCTACATATGCACACCATTGGGGTCCATTTATCTCATCACGCAGGCCTCCTTCAACATATAGTTTGCCTCGTGGCATGCTACTACTAGAACAATGTAGATTAGCTTCATAGTGTATTTTTCTTGGGATGGGCATTTGGCATATGTAATGGCTCACAAGCCTAGGCCTAAGATGCTCCTTTTTTACTTATTTAGAGTCTCTAGGAATATGAATGTATACAATGGTATAAAAAATTCATTCTAAAATACATAACTTAAGATAATAAAGAAACAACATATGATTCCTCACAAAATAGACACAATTCAATTGAGATACTACAAGTTATGAGTCAACTTTAACAACCAAGTGAAGTATTCCAAGGAAAATAGCCTCAAACAGGAGTTCAATGGTGGCACTATATTTTTCCATGTTGCTAGTTCAATGGAAAAGGAAAATCCCCTTGAACTCACGAGCTCATCGATGCATGGAAAGAGAATAGAAGTAGTGATGGTTGGGATCATCTATAAAGCCTATGTAGATTGTGAATGGACGTGACATCTACCAATTAAGAACCAAAAATAAGTGAACACTCAAAGTACCATACATATACACCAAAATTGAAAGAGAAAAGCAAACCACACCTAAACTTGTATATAATATGTATGAGCACATGCAACTATAAGACTTGTGTAATAGTTTTTTAGATAAATCCGATTACATGGGTCCACTAAAGGATTTCCATCACGACCTATTAACCTTTTTTTTTCCCTTTTTAGAAAAAATTTAACAACATAAGGACCATTCCATAGAGGTTGTATCTTATTTTCACCTAAATTTCCACCATCCTAATCATAGACAAAGACCAAATCCCCTTCCACGAAAATAGAAGGTTAAAGAGAATTATCATATTTGGTTTTAATATAGTTTTATAAGTCTCATTGGTTCGCTTTGGAAACATAACTATGTTATTCAATTAGAGGTTTATAAATTGAATCCATCAAGAAATTAAATCTTTACAATATAGAAGCAACAAGAAATGGGAGAGTAACAAGAAATAATTCAAACGATTGAATGTTAGAAGTGTTCCTTATCCTAATCATTTCAAAGAAAATATGCCAATGTCATTCCCTAATAGTTGGGTTGTTGATCAATTCAGAGAGAAATACAGTGCATCTCGTCGTTAGCCATTTGTTGAAGAGGATGTTCTAAACATAGGGATTGGATGTAGCATCTCAGTAATTATAATATCTTTATGTACAGTTTTAACTTCCTACTACACGTTTTAATTGTAATGTATATATAGGTCCATTTGTTCCCACCTATGTGCGAATATGAACATAATTTTTTCATGGAAGTTGTCGATGACAAATGCATGAAACAAGACTATGGAGTGGAAGTCGAGTTCCACAAATCTAGTGGTTCTAGCCACGATGGTCAAAATCTAATGCACGGGACGTTAGGCTATGTTGGAAAGGTATAAGAGATCAGTCAAGTGGATTTATCTTCATTCCAATGTGTTATTTTTAGGTGCAAGTGGTGGGACACCTTTGATTTGAATAGTGTAAAGGAATCCCGGTAGTGTGATGATATCTCTCAAGTCTAAAAACATGTGGCATGAAGCTAGGGAACCTTAAAACGTTGCAACCAGGTGTTTTTTTACCCAAATGTATTTGATAGGAAATATAGGTTCGTATTAAGATGCGACCCTAGATCAAAACAAAATTTTGAGAACAACAATGTTGTCATGCTAAGTGAGGAAGATGATCAAGGTGATGACAATGGAGAGTGATATGTAATTTCTCTATTTCATCATTTATGCTATTATTATATGTTTTGTTTTCTCTATTTTGCTAACTATATTTTTTTTTATTCATCTCATTGAAATTTTATAATATAATTAGTAACATTCACAAATGTTTTTACACATTTCTTGGAGTGGAAACATTTTTCAACTTAAAACTAGTTATTTTTGACTATGTAAAATATCTATGATAATAAGGTTTCAAGATCACAATCCTTCTCAAACTGGAAAATGAGAACAAAATAATGAATTTAGGAATAACTCTGAAGATTTAGTTTTGATTTAGATACTTATGGGTTTATTAATCAATTCTCATGTTTTTTCTTCTTTTTTAGTTCAAAATCAATATAAATAATCATGTAATGATAACCCTATGAGGACTTTAACAATGAAAAAATTGTGTATTAGTATATAAGATTAAATTCTTGACATGATAGGTAAAGCCATTTTTACTATATTTCAATTATAGTTCTTGCAACATTATTTAAACTAAAAGGGGGTCTTATGCATGTACCAAATGTTGATTACATTTCTTATAAACAATAAGAGAAACAAATGGGCTTACATGGATACATGAGAGGTTTTATTTTTTTCTTAATTGCATAGAGAATCACTCTACAACTAAGTATGGGGTAGATGTCAAGTGTAAATGTTTAGCATTTAACATTTAAAAAATTTAATCTAATGTCAATGTCATCCAGATATAAGGGTATATGTGAAGGCATAAATTTTTAACATTTAACATTTATATGCGAGCTAAATTAAAAAATAAAATAAACCATTAAAAATAATAAAAATAAATTAAAAGTTAAAAGTAACATTTAAATATTGGATCAATTAGTAAGAAAAAAATTATATTAAAGTCAATTTGTTATATTTTGATTTTGTTAGTAACTTGTGAATATGATTTGTTACCATTCCATGGGACACTACCATGGCCTATGGATAACACATGCCCAAAAACCATAATTTATTTCACAACCAAAATTT